>JANTPZ010010336.1:0-37220 GCA_025593235.1 Vachellia pachyceras | reverse complement strand
GCTTGAAGTTGGCGAGCCAGACAATGAAGAAGGAGAAAGTGTACCTCCAAGATGAACTGAGTGAAGAAGCATAGGAAGTTATAGGAAGAGAGAGAACACGGGTAAGAAAAAGAAGAGCCAGAGGAAGGGTTTTGAACGGGGAGGAAGCTTGGCAAAAACACTCGAGTAAAACTTAATTATGTAGATACATATGTATAATAAATATAATTTTTAATGATATAACAGTCAATGACTATGAACCAATTGAAAATGTTAGTTTTTCTAAGGGAGATTTACTGTGGGGTCTCACATAGTGAAGATATTTAGCAAATGGTCCCAAATTTTAAAATATTTAAAAAATGGTCCCATGTTGTCAATGCAGCGTATGGTGTTGTCACTTGACAACCCCTGATAATACCATGTGCTGTATTGACAACATCTTGTGTTGTCAATGGGACCATTTTTTAAATATTTTAAAATTTGGGACATTTGATAAATAAGTCCTTTATTTAGGACTCAACAGTAAATCTCCCTTTTTTTTAATAGGGTGAATTTTTAAATTTACATAGTTACTATTTAATTTTAATTTAATTTTCATCATTCATATTTTTAATTTTAAATTTAGAAAAAAAGTTACTTATCCTACCGTATTCCCAAACACATTCACTTTTACAAATAAGTCACTTCTTCTACCACTTTCCCAAACACAAATCACTTTTAATAATCTGAATCGAATCTCACTTCTTCATAAATCCTTCTGTAAATAAGTTACTTATCCTACCGCGTTCTCAAATGGACCCATAGTAAATAGGGTAAGGCTTGTCTTAGGCATATTTTTAATGTTCTTTAAATAAATAGGCCAGGCCTCTTGATGAATGGACCGTTACTTGCTTTAGGTCAATTTCAAAAATTAACTGAATTAATGTAATTCAGTTACAATCCGAGTCGTATTCATTTTGAGAATCCAAAAAATGAAATGAAATCCTAGTAAATAAGTAAGCAATATAAACTAAAAATTAATTTAATGAATTGCTAATCAAATGTTATGAATAAATTGAAATCAAAATACTTCTTTTTGATATTTTTATATGAAAATGATTAAAATGAATTATGATTAAAAAATGAAACACACAAATAAATAATAATAGTAACCAATCTTCAACCCAAGAACATAGGCAATTCTCACTTCAAAAGATATAGGGTTAAAATAATGAATTAAAAATTATAATTAAGTTTTAATCCAACAATCGAGTCACATCGAATTATCACAAAATATTTTCTAAAATTTCAACTTATTGACTGCAATATGAAGAGCAAATTGGAATTAAGCATGATAAAAAATCAATGCTTAATTTTAACTCTTGAATTCAAAATAACAAAATTAAAGTTCGTAAGAAACAATATGATTCAAGATTCCAAGCTACATTAGAAAATCAGAATGTATTAACTCTAAAATCAATCAAATATCACGATGTTATAATTGAAATTAAAATTATAATAATCCAAATATCAAATATTAAACAATAATTTAGTAACAATAATCTCCAAAATATAATCAGATTAAACAATACAAATTATTCCAATAATAAGAAAAACCATCATAAGACTTAGTAATTGTTAACCAATTATTGAACATAAAATTAAAGTAACTAAAACTCCCATTTAAAAGATTCAAACTCTTATTATTATTGTTGAATTGGAGAATTATAGAATACTAGCCAAAACTTCCCATGAAAAATTCCAAAATAAACACTATTAATAGCTGCCATGGAGGAAGGCTGTGAATGTTGAAGATGTTGCGCGAAGTGGGTCTCCCTTTTCTCCCAAAAAATCTGATCTTATATAAAAAAAAACTGGTTCGGATGGGAAAAAGGGAATTTACGCGTTTGGTCCTTCGTTGGAATTACTGAAATCCGGGTCCTTCTTGGACATTAATTAATTTTGGTCCTTCTCTAAAAGTTCTGAAATTCTGATCCTTTTCTCTCATTTCAGAAATTCGGATTTGTATTTTTCATATTAAATTTATCCTTTAGTTTCAATTTTTCCCAAGGGCATTTACAATGAAAATTAACACTGAGTAGCATCAAATGTCCTAAAAGTCAATTAATTAATAAAAATGATAAAAAGTATGACTATTTTATACCCTTAATTAGCTCTAATTTCACGTAAGTCAATTAATTAATAAAAATGATAAAAAGTATGACTATTTTATACTCTTAATTAGCTCTAATTTCATGTAATTACCTTTAATCATAATTAATACAATTAAACTCAATATAGATTCAAGAATAACACTAAAATCTTCTAAAATGCTATAAATTAGCTTGATAAATTATGATTAGCTAATCTCTTTATGTAAAGCTTGCTCTACAAGCCTGCAGGCTTGACCTGCATATCCTTTTTTAAAACAATGATATGATTATATATAATATAATCTAAATCAATTTAATTTTATGCCTTGGCACGTAAAATAGCTTATTTCTATAAAAATCTTCTCATGATGGTGCTACCATTTTAAAGTTTTAAGTGAGAGGAAGAGATCAAATTATTTTTAAATTCAATACTTATCCAAAACTATATAAAATGCTTTTTTGGACTTGGATACATGTCCTGATGCTAGATGCATAATTGCTCCAAATCATAATAATTCCGAGCACAACTAGAAGATTAATTACTCCTCCAAGTCCTTTTTATAAGATTGCAATATTTGAATTAGTTTGGTCCTTATTATAAAATTCTATTTAGGTTGTCTTAATATTAAATTATTTTTCTACTTATTTTACTTCTAATTAATTATATTATCTCCTACATATTTTTCCCATGCATACTCTCTTTCATCCTTCAACACTACTTGCCCCTTATATAATGACATACTTAAAAGAAAAGGTCCCTTTTTTACATGTTTGTTATTTTTAATTAATTTTAATTAATTTGTTAAACTTCGTAAATATTTGTTTTACATATTTATTATTTTTAGCTTATGCATAATTGGAACCATGTCCGCATCTGCATGCAACTATTTTTTTTTATTTTTTCAATGCAAGTTATAAATAAGTAAATAAGATGTTTCATTAATTTACACAAAAAGCTCCATGCATACACTTGTCTTCTCTTATCAAACGAACCTCGTAACTAAAAGTTTTGGTAAACACAAGTTGATGATGAGAAGCACTATTACAACAACTACGAAGGCAAGTTTAATCCACAAAACCCAAACCTAGAAACATAAATTATTGAATCCAACAACCTTATTACCAAGAACAACTACGTACGTACGTACTCATAATTAAATAGAGACAGGGTTACTTTTGAAATGACCAAACTATCCTCACTGTCATGCATTTCCGGAATTTGGATCCTCTCCATTTCTTCATCTTTATTTGTTGCATGCCAATTTCAATGACAGATAAACACACAACACATTATATATACAATCCACTTGAGTGATGAGCCATATATATATATAGATCTTGTACTTATTTTTCTTTGGAAATTGACGTGAAACAAAAGAAGAGAAAATCAGAGAAGAATAATCTAAATCCGAAAAGAAGCTACGCAGGAGGAGGAACAGGAAAACCGGGAATACCAGGAACACCAGGAAAAGGAGGGATAGGAACTGTAGGATAAGGAATGGGAATGGGAGTAGTAGGAACTGGATATGGATATGGAAGCGGTAACCCAGGAATACCCGGAATCGAAGGTGGGAATGGAGCAGGAGGTATTTGATCAGGATTCATAACATCTCCACCAAAGTCCATCTTCTTCTTTGCTTCTTCTTCTTCACCACCAATCTTCTTCTTATTCTCTTCCCCTGCAACTTGATGATCACTGTTCTTCAGTTGGCGAGAGCTAACCAAACAGAGAAAAAGCATCAGACTCAAGAAAACAAGAAGTGTTTGGGATCTCTGAAACCCCATTTTGGAAATGGACTTGTTAGGGTTCTGTTTGCTGTAGAAGGAGTATATATAGAGGGGAAGAAGAAGAGTGTGGATGACAATAATAATCTTTACTCATCTTATTATATTTATAAGTCATTTCCAACTTGTTTCACGTATAAAAAATTTTTAAATTTAATTGAACCACTATTCCCATTTAATATGCATTATATGTCATGAAAACAAAGTTAGCATTACAATAAATTCAAGTAAAATTGTACATTGCTACTCCCTTTGGTCCATGATATAGAGAACTTCTACAAAATATCTTGCTCCAAAATATAAGACTTACGGATAATTAACGCTCATTTTTCAGTTTCATCGCTGCAATCAATGCTCATTTTTAATTTTTCCAATTAATTCCCATTCAATTCACATTCTTCAATAAGGATAAAAGTGAAAAATATTACAATTTATGACATATTAAATGATTTAACTATCACCTTTTGATTCTCATAGATTAGTTAAAGTGATTTATATTGAAGTAATTCATATGAAAATTCTGATGATGATGTACTTACAAGAATAAAAAATTTTCTCCCCTGTCGGCCGTAGAGTTATTGCGGTTAAATCGAATATGAATACGTTTGTTTGCGTTCATGATGATCTCTGATGAATTACTTTACTGAAATAAATGAGAGGTATAAGTGAGTAAGATTCAAGAATTGAAGTTTTGATGACTTGGGACCCTAACAATTCACTCATATTGATGACTAGAGAGGCTGTCTCACCAGGTTTTGAATGCTGGACACTATATATGATCGATTGTTGAAATAAGTGCCACCGCTTTGTAATGCTATATTTGCCTATAAACTACAACCGCTATTTATTAATGCTAAAAATTATATCTTTCATATATGTATATATAGTACGTACACTCTTTGAGATAGGGTTGATTTGAAGCATAAGTTATATTCGTCCGATCATGTTTATAGGGTAGGCACATAAAGAATTTTGGGGTACTATCTAAAATTTATAAGTCATGTTAAATTTTTTAAATAAATGTACGATTTTACGTATCTTTCATTTATTATTGCATTAACTTCATTCTCATGTGATATTATGTATATTAAATAGGGATAAAGAAAAAGTTATTGAATTAAAGCTAAGTTAGTGAAGTTTAAGTCTTTTTTTAATACATGTGAAAAATGTTAGAAATTACTTGTAAATAAGATTAGATGAGTACTTTATTTTTCTTTGAAATTTTAATATTCTTTTCTTATTTTTATCCCCACTTAATTACTTGTTTATGTCATATATTCTTTTTGACATATTTTATCTCATTTATACTTCCGCAAGGAAGTTTCTCACTCAATCTCTAATTAAATAAGACTATATTTTAAAAAGCATTAAATCTATTACATATTTATGGCTTTTAATTGATTTTAATTAGTATATTAATCTACAAGATTTGATTAGTTGTAACTTATATATATTTTTATTGAGAAAATAACATTAAAAATGTTGAAAAATGGGCCACCTTTGATGGATTAGGCCCAAACCCAAGTGCTGGGTTGAATGCGTAAATATGGACTCATGTGGGATTAAAATGCAATTTCCCAAAATTTATTTTAAAACTCAAAATCAAATAATAGTGGGAACAATTATTGGGAGAATATAAGGGAATGTCAATCACAAGCTTTTTGGATTATTATAATAATCCATATCCCATGTTTTGAGGAGACAGACCCACATACGGGAAAAAATACTCTCGGGAAAAACTTGCAGTCTCTTCCTCTCCTAAAAACTCTCCTTCTCCTCTCCGTGTGCCTTTGCTGTGTCTTGTATTTGAATCCACCATTGTGATCCGAATTCCACGTGGGTACTTGTGGAAGCATGCATCTCTCAATTGGTTTACAGGTACGCCCGAAATCCTTCAATAGTATCAGAGCAATTACGTTCCTAAGGCATCTGTTTTACAGTTCAGATATGAGTTCTGCATGTTCAAGAAATGCACTGTGTATGTATATTATTTGTGGCTTCCTGTACTGTTATCGTTTCGTTTTTTTTTGGATCAGATTTTCAACATGTATGTGTATACTTGTGTTTAAATCATATTCCTTCAGAAAACTAAACGAAGAAAACCAATAACGAAATGGAGAGCGAAAATGAAATCCATAACTGAAACTCAAATCTGGGTCCTCATAGAATAAGCGTTTTAAGATTAGAAAATATGTCCATAGTGTAGAGCTCTTCAAGACGAGAAAGTGGAGACCAAGAACGCGAAAAACGGACACCAGACGATGGAGTTACAGAGGAAAAATGACTCGCAAGTTCTGTCGCATTTTTCCAGAAAAAGAGAAAGATCCAGGCTTCAAATATACCCCAATTGTGTAGATCTCGTTGAAACAAAGAAATGGACATCAAGAACGCAAAAAACGGACGTCAGACGGCGAAGATATGGAGGAAAAACGAGTCGGGTACGACGGACCCGACTCGTTTCGCTGCTAACCTGCATGGAGGTTGAAGACGATGAACAGTACGGCGGACGCGAAATGGGGCGTAGTGCGGATCAGGTCGGGTTGGTTAATACGACCTGCTGAGATCTGGAACGACGCTGTTTTGGGGCAACGAAGTGCCTCCCATGCTTAAAATGGCGCCGTTTATGCGCCATAAAATAAGGGGAAAGCATCGCGCATGGATTCGAACCCACGACCTCAGCACATGGCGAAGGCGCCCTATCAACTAAGCCAGGCAGACTTCGTGCAATGGAAAGCAATCAAAATATTTAAATAAAAAAATTGGGTTGGGCCAAAGTTAGGCCTAACACCAAAAAAAAAAAATTTAAAAAGGGTTAGGCTAGAGAGGCCCAACATAAAAAAATTAATTTAAAAAAGTTGGGCTAGAGAGGCCCAACGTAAAAAAAAAAATTTGGGTTGGGCCAGAGAGGTCCAATCCGGAAAAGAACTTAAAAAATAGCCAAATGGCACGTGGAGCCATGTGGAAAGGGTGTACGACATGAGGACTAGCTCTTCCAAACCACGAAGGCGTGTTAAAAATGATTGTTCGGCGCGTGATCTATAAGAAGGTTTACATGGTGGGGCATGAAGTACATGCTCCGAGTCCGAGAGTGGGCTTTGTCTCATCCTACGGATTTTTCTAGAATTTTGTTCAAGGTGCGCGTGTAGGCGCGTTAGACCTCCAAATGAGACGCGATTTGCTCCTAAAAATCCTAAAATTCAAGATCTTCATTTTGATATATTATTTGCCTATTTTGGAGGTAATTCAGAATCTATTTTTGACGTAAAGCAGTGTTTAGTTGAGGATTTCTTGAAATTTTTGTAAAGAATATTTTCAAATTCATTTTTTAAAAAAAGATAGTACAAGACATCTCAAACAGTACTAAAGCACTGTTTTATATATCAATATTAGTCGAATATATGGAGGAATATATTCCTAATGAAGATTCTGAGCAAGAATTTTGAGAGGAATTTGAGGATGATCTTGAAGAGGATCATGAGGAAGGTCCTCAAAGGGAACATGTAGAAGACCCCAAGGAGGATCCAGAGGAGCATCCTGATCAAAAACTTGAGGGAGGTTAAGAGGAACCTCAAGAGGTTTACTCTGATCTTGGTCCAAAGTCCTATGTATTCGTTCTCATTCAATTTAAAACCCCAAGACTGTGATCAAAGGTCCACCAACCTTTTTTCCCCACCATGGCTGCAACAATAGCTGAATGTGATACAATGAGAACGGCCAGAGTTAAAAAAACATAAAAATCATCTTTGACATCATTGAAAACTATATCAATAGCATAACTGATAATGAAACTACAGAATTCTATGTGAATGTCATGATGAAATATCGTGTGGCAGTTACAGCTGTAGACACATTCACATTATCAACCATGTGGGTTGATGCAGTAAAGAGAACAACAAGATTTATGTTGAACAAAAACCAATATTTTAAAGAATAAGGAAATAAATAGTCGATTATTGTATTGCAATATAAGGCGTATTGTACTTTAGATTAATGTATTTGCCCTATATATTTTGTTAATGTGTTTAGAACATGATTTGGTGTATGGTTATGACTAAATGCATTGTGAAATGTGACATATTGAGTTTATGTGAATTGTTGTGAAATTATCATTGTTATTTACATGATATGTCACCTTATTACACTTTTGATAAGTGGGAGCTTTTAGAAAATGAGACTTCTAAAAGTTGACGATTCAGGAAGTATTTATATAAAATTCTAGAAAGAAAATAATGTAGTTACCAGTGTTTGTGTGATGGGAGGTACAAACATATTTTTTTGATCGCAAATCTAATGATCAAATTATCTTCTTCTTAATCGCTAAAAGCTTAGCTATATGAGAAAACATTTGTTGATAAGATACCCTATCACCTCATACTAGAAAGTGGCAACAAAAAGCATAATTGCCCAATTGAATAAAAGGACAAGCTGAACGGTGACAACTGAGATGTCTAGCACATTAAGGTGCATTATATATTGGAGGAATAGGAGGCCCTTGAGCTATAGACCACCATTTTGGTGGAACCTGAAGCTGGGACTACAGCCTAGCATGGGATGAACCTGGAGTTATACCAGGGTTGAAAAAAGAAGAATAGTATTGCAAGAGTTCCTGTTAAGCACAATGGAAAATGATCTTTCGTGTCAGTATGAAAAACATCCAACTGCACATGTCATGTGGGCAACTCTCAGAGACAAGTTTGGTGGAACATCAACTACCAAACATAGGAGGCTGACGTCAAGTTTGACACGTATAAGCTTCAGGGTAATAGACCCATGAAGCAGCATCTTTGAGACATGTCAAACATAATTAGAGAGCTCCAGGAAGTTGGACATACACTGACTGATAAGTAGTAAGTGCAGGCTGTAATTAGATCACTTTCCCAAAGTTGGGAACATATGAGAGTCAACTTAGCCCATAACGATAACATTATCACTTTTGTGTGAAGCACCTTGAGCTTGAGAATAAATGCTTGGAGGCATATAAGACTTTTGGGCATGCATATTACATTGAGGATGTAGGCCCTTCCAATGCCAAGCCCAATTTTAAGAAGGGCAAGGAATTTTGTGGAAAAGGTAGGAAGGATACCCCTATATTCAAAAGAGGCATAAAGCAATTTAAGAAGAATGGATCCAAAGGCGGCATGAAGAACATTGACCTGAGTAAGGTCAAATGCTATGCTTACTAGAATATGGGTTACTTCTTGAGGGACTGCCCTAGGCGAAATGACCGTGTAAAGACTCAGGCTCAACAGACTATGTAACGAACGATCGGGAATCCCTTATGGATTACCTTGGTTGCCACATCAATGCACCTGGTTTTATGTTGGCAATAACGCAAAGATCGATGTCAAAGGCAAAGGTGTAATATACCAAATTGCGTAAACAGGATAAGGCCAAACTGATAAATTACGGAAGGATTTAAGATCCATAGATAAGGAAAAATATAAAGGAAAATGCCTAGAGAAAAAAAAGATTATAATTGACTAAGTCCCTAGTCTTAGGAATTCTAAGTAAAAATGACTAAGGGGCAAAACGGTCATTTGGCCTAAATGATATGGGTAAAATGGTCATTTTGATTAAAAAGGCATAGGGCACAAAATATCATCAAATAATAAGGACATTTTGGTAATTTGGTCAAAAGTCAACAAAAAGTCAAAGTTTACCAAAAGTGTCAAAGTTAACCAAGGGTAAGGTTGGAATTAAGAAAGAGTAGAAAAAGTGATGGCATTTTGGTAATTATGGAAAAAGTAGAAAATGTAGTGGCATTTTGGTAATTATAAGGAAAGTAAGACAAGTAATGACATTTTCGTAATTAAGGGATTTTGGCGGTCCAGACTACTGAGATGTAATTATTTGAGGTAGCAGGAGTCCTCAAACGCTGAAGAGCCGAACTGATAAAAGTTTAGTTAGGTCATAAAGTATTTAATAAAATTATTACCCGATGCCTAGTGTGGGCAGTTTAAAAGTACGGGGAACAACAATACCCGAAAGCTCGAAAAAGTATTTTCTTAGAAAATTAATTACGGAAAATCCGGGAAGAATTTTGAGAAACGGAAAAGAGCTGAAGAATCAGGGAAAAATATAAATTTTTTCTATATCCTTAAGTCAAATTGGCCGCCGAAAGCCCGTTTTACGGTGTTGACGCAAATCGAGGAACCCTGACGAGTTATGAGGAAAACCCGGAGGTGCTATGGGCTAGGACATGATGCTACATAGGCAAGGAGGCCTAGGGAATGGTGCCACATGAGAGATAAAGTCTCTGGAAAAGTAAAAAGGTTTAGTTACCCGCGTAAATGTTACTTTACTGAACTGCGTGCCATCGGATCAAGTAACTGGACTGGGCAAAGGCCCAGCCAGCAACCAGACGCCTAGGGGAGTCTGAAAAGTCACTTTTCAGCAAGAAATTCAAATGGGAATGTGGCACAACCTCCATCAAGTATTTCCAAACTTGGCCTCCAAGAATTAATTTACATCACACATTCTTTCAAGAGGCAAATTAAATTAGAAAACTCTCCTCTCTCTCTTCCCTCATAACTCTCACCCTCTCCCCCTCTCTCATGGTCTGGAATTTCTCTCTTTCCAAGCTCCAAAACCGTCACCTTCAAGCTTTCAAGAGGAAGAAGAAGAAGAAAGCTCACACAATCTCAAGGTAAACACACCCAAACAACCATCTCTTTCCATTTCTCTACTCCTTGCAACTTCTACTACCTCTTTAGTGGTTGTTTTCCTTGATCAAAGCCCTCTTTTTGAAGATGAAAAGTTAGGATTTCAAGGTTGTAAAATGAAAAAGAGAAGGCTTTTGAGGTAGTAAAATGTTGCAAGTCTTTTCTTGAGTAGTAAAGAGTAGTTTGGTGTGTGTTGTTGGTTGTTTGTGTTGATGTAAGAATTTTTGAAACCCTAAAGCTAGATGGTGGGTGCCGTCCAATTTGGAATGGAAAAGGGAAATGTTGTGTTTGAGCTATATGGTGTATGGATAGTGATTTGGGAGCATGAATATGCAAGAATTCATGATGAAAAGTTGAAAAATCCAAACCCTCCCTTTTGTTCTGTTTTTCAAAAATTTATAAGAAATAGAGGGAGTAGGATTTTGATAATTCTAATGCTTCCAATGGCTCTAAAATGATGTTTTGTGTAGGGTAAAAATAAGGAAGGGATTTTAGAAGTTTAAGGGACCATAAAACCAAGTTTTGAACCTTTAGGGTTCTTGAAAAGTTAAAGGGGGGCAATGTTACGTTTTTGCAAGTTTTCTTGCATTTTGATGGTTGAATATTTACATGGATGTTATACCATTATTTTTAGGGATTTGAGACCTTCAAGAGACCATTTGAAAGGTTATTCAAGAGAGCCCTAAAGTGAAAAAGGAAAATCTAAGATCTTGAGGTAGCAAGACTACTAACTCTTCAAAGCTATTTTATGAACTTGTGTGAATGGTGCATTGTTTTATGATATATGAGCTTGTGTTATATGCATGGTATGTGACTTTGAATGCTATGGCCATATGCATGTTAATGTAATGTTTGAACATGTCACATGTATCTTGCTCATACACATTCCTTTAAGAGCAGTACATGCACATTCACAAGTTTTTGTTAGTTAGTTTTGCTATTGAGATTTGCATAAATCTCATAGGTGGAAGCTCAAGCAAGGGTAAGGAAAAGTTTATAGATGAATGAAGAAGATGCTCTTGCTTGCATGATTTTTGTATGAATATATGAGTTGCTAAACTCTCTATGAAATTGATGTGGTTGTAACCTTTAAACCTCAACATGAAGTATCATGTAAATATGTGATGATGCATGCATGAAAATGGGCTAAAAGTGCTAAGGAATGGTAAATAAGTGATCTTGCATGTTAGAGGTTGGTTTATGAACCAAAAAGAGGTTTTGGTAATTTTTAAGAAAAGTTGGATTTCAAAACAAATGGATTCCAAAGGCCCTGGAAACTGACCTATTTCAAACATCAATAAAAAATAGCAAATGAGCTCCAGATAAGCTGAAACTTCAATTTAAATACTACACATCCTGAGCTTTAAAATGATATAAAATTTGTGAAATTTGGATGTGCATTTTATGAGATATGATTTTTCAAAGTTAAGCAATAAATATGGGAAAAACTGGAAGGAACCATTTGAGCTACCAACTTAACCGAATAAACTGATTCAAATGGGTAAGAATTGGAACCAATGAGTATTTTTTTCCTATAGATCACTTAATAAAGAAATGTTAGAAATTGGAACCACTCCATTTCAATTTTTCTAGAATTAATTATGACTTTTCAAAGTTGGGCTAGAAATTTGGAAAATGGGCCAGTGAATAGTAACAACGCTTTTCAAAGAAAAAGAAAAATTTTCAAGTTCACTAAAAAGGCCAATTTGAGTTATCCAAAGCCCAATGGTGGTTCTAAAGTGATCTAACATGAAGAAATAGGGAGAAAGTAGGAGATGTTACAAAAGGCACCTGCAGATTAGCTCTGCGTGGTGAAAAGACCTTAATCTTATATGATGTGCTCCATACACCGGACATCCGATGGAATTATGGGTTTGATGTGAACTTTCATGGCAAAAGATGCTTACTTGTTTTGTGACGGGACCTTTTACGGTTTAGCTTTCCTCTCAGGAAAGTTCTTTGTTATGGATGTTATTAGTGATTTCAATTTGCATGACTGTTTTGTTACTTCCTCCAATATAATAGTTGGCATGAATATCTGGCATGCTAGACTAGGGCACATAAGTCAGAATCGAATGATTTAACTAGCAAAAAGAAGGTTTGCTAGGTGAAGTTCCAAACGTGGAAATGGCTTTGTGTGAAAATTGTCTAGATGGCAAGGCAACTAGAAAACCTTTCGGTACAGGAACTAGATCTAAAAATCCATTGTATTTGGTCCATTATGATATATGCTATCCCATGAGTGTGAGGGATAAGCACGGAGCTTGGTACTTTATTACTTTATTGATGACTTTTCACGATGTGATCACGTCTATTTATCTCACATAAGTCTGAAACAATGGATTGTTTTAGACAATACATGAATGAGGTAGATAATCAAATGGAACATAGAATTAAAGTATTATGTACTGACCGAGGTCGTGAATACTTATCCGATCAGTTCAAAGAGCTCTGTGAAGGAAAATGGATAATTAGACAACTAACTATCCCTGGCACTCCATAGCAAAATAGAGTGTCTGAAAGAAGAAATAGAACTTTTCTAGACATGGTTAGGTCGATGATGGCTCAAGCAAACCTGCTAATTTTGTATTTGGATTATGCTTTATTAACAGTAGCCTTTATACTTGACGTGTAACCTCAAAAGCAGTTACTTCCACACCCTATGAGTTATGGATGACATGCAAGCCAGATCTTAGTATCTTAAGACCCTGGGGGTCGGCTGCTTATGTTTATGATGATTCCCATAAATATGGGAAGTTGGATCCTAGAGGAAAGAAATGTATCTTTATAAGATACTCAAAAGAATCAAAGAATACGTTTTCATAGGTGAAAACGAAGATGGAACTGTAATTGAAATTGAAAACACCGTATTTATGGAAAGTGAATTTATTGGCAGAGGAGAAATAGATCGAACAGTATCTCTTTATGAAACACAAGAACAAGGTAGTGTAGATTGATTTAATGATCCCCAATCGTCTCAATATATCGATTTGAGTGGGAGATTAAATGGCTCAGAAAGGCCTTTACAAAGGCCAAGATAAAAGAAACGAAAGAGACAAGAGGTCTGTACAAGAAAGAGTGACAGGGAAAATGCACAAAAGAGACACTTCCTAATAGAGGGAGAAGCACTCATGGTCACTCCAGATGGAAATTATGAGCCATGTTCTGTACAAGAAGCCTTTTTGTGCCCTGCCAAGGATAAATGGAAGAAAACAATGGAAGAAGAGATTGATTCAATGAAAAAGAGTCAAGTTTGGGAACTTGTTGATCTACCAAAAGGTCAAAGGGCCATCGGGAACAAGTGGGTTCTCAAAATAAAAAGAAAAGTGGATGGATCAATTGATAAATAAAAGGCACGTCTGGTAATGAAGGGGAATACACAACAGGAAGGTATCGATTACAAGGACACCTTCTCGCATGTTGTACGCTTTAATTCTATAAGATTGATTCTGGCAATAGTAAACAATTTAGAAGAGTTACTTCAAATGGATGTGAAAACTGCATTTCTAAAACGGAGACTTGGATGAAGAAATCTATATGGAACAACCATTAGGTTTCGTAAAGAAAGGCTTAGAGAGAAAAGTTTATAAGCTCAAATAGTCCATTTATGGACTGAAGAAATCATCCAGACAGTGGTACTTGACGTTTCATAAGAGTGATAACCTCATACAATTTTGAAATGATCAAAGAAGACCATTGCGTCTATATTAAGCGGTTTGATGATGACTTTGTGATGTTGTCATTATATGTAGACGATATACTATTAACCGAAAATAGCCCAAATTTGATATTAGCTGTTAAAGAATGGTTGTCATCGAATTTTGAGATGAAAGACATGGGAGAAACAAAGTACATACTTGGAGTTAAAATCCAAAAGGATCACTCAAAGAGAGTTCTATTTCATTCACAAGAGAATTACATTAAGAAAATTCTCGAGCGATTCAACATGAGTGATTGCAATCCCTTAGACACCTCGGTAGCTACTGGAGTGAGCCTGAATCTTGAAATGTGTCCCAAGATTGAATCAACTAAGAAAAGAATGGAAATAGTTCCTTATGCTAGTGCTGTTGAAAGTCTAATGTATGCAATGATGTGTACAAGATCAGATATTTGTTTCACAGTTGGACTGGTAAGTAGGTTCCAGTCAAAACCCTGGCGAACAGCTTTGGAAAGCTGTGAAAAGGATTCTACAATACTTAAAGGGCACAACAAATTATGCACTAACTTATTAAGGAAGCGAATTGTGGCTTCTTGGATTCTCTGACATTGATGTAGGCGGAAACGAAGCTAAAAAAGGTCAACTTCAGGTTATACCTTCTTGCTAAATAATGGAGCCATAAGTTGGAGTAGCAAGAAGAAGACGTGCATAGCCCTGCATTCAATGGAAGTTGAGTTTGTGGCTTGCACTGCGGCAGTGTAAGAGGCTACATGGCTGAAAAGTTTTATTAACACCATGGATTTGAAAATGAGAGTATAAATCCAGTGTTAATATATTGTGACAATACTGCAGCCATATTCTACACAAAAGACCCCAAATATCATAGCAAGACAAAGTACATCGATGATAAGTATAACTTTATGAGAGATTATGTAGCACAGAAAGTGATTAATGTACAACACATTTCGACCAAGAGTATGGTCGCAGATCCCTTGACTAAACCAATAGCGAAAGAAATGTTTGAGAAACATGTAAGGGCTATTGGTATGCACAAAATGTAAAATTACAAACACTGTATATTGAATTTGTGATTAAATTCATGTGTTTGTGTACAAGTATACAATTTTTAGTATGTCGTATAGGCAGATGAGGTAGGCTTTCTCACACAAGCTACCGCCTTTGATACTCAGGAGGAGTTTGCAAATATGAAACACTCGTATTCACCAGTAAGGCAGCAGGAATGCTGATATAGTAGAGAAGAAATACAAACTATGTCGCCTCGGCAATAGTGTAGTGTGTCGAGATGAGATCCAATGTATGTATATATAAAACATGGATCAAATCATGGGGACCCGCTCCCATGGTGCCTGTTACCAGACAACAAATTCTTCAATACTGACGTCATATGAGATATAAGAGGAGGAAGAATTTGGGTTTAGATGTTAGGAACATCTAGACTAAAAGTATGTACGGTGTTGATGATAAGTATCAAAATGACGTATGCTCTTATAGTATAAGAGAACCATAGCATGTGATTCATACCACATGTGTTATAGAACCGCAAAAGGGAAGCAAGTGAATGGATCCCTACTTCATTGCTGTGTGAGTCCGAAGAAATTAATATTTCTATTTATGTCCTTTGACTTTGACTTTATCATGGAGGTATATTTCAATAATTGCTACCTTAACATATATCATACTATCATGATGGATGCGATACAAGGTACTATGTTAGGAAAACGGTTGATGTATATCAAAGTGATATATAGGTAAAATGAAGATTACCTGAAAAATGCACAACTATGCTCGTGTTTGTGACATGTCCCTTATTGCATCAATTTGGTGATTTCATAAGTGTAGACACCATGCATACGAGAAAGATGATCTAAGTCTTATGTTGACTTGAGAGGGATTAGATTCGTCAAGTGAAAGTGTATTTTGGTTAAATCTAGGACATATGAGGCATAATAACCAAATTTAAGCTGCACGAAGAAAGATTGTCTTGTGCTAGTCCTGTGAAAGGGATTTCTAGTACAAACATCTAAAAGACGTCATGCCCATGCGGTCACGGAAAAGGACTCAGTATGAAAGAGAGAAGAGAGAAGGATGAGGCCCATGTTTCCTAATCCACCAAGTGTGAGTGGGAGATGTTGGAAAATGGGCAACCCTTGATGGATTAGGCCTAAATCCATGTGCTGGGTCGAATGTGTAAATATGGACTCTTGTGGGATTAAAATGCAATTTCCCAAATTGATTTTAAAATTCAAAATCAAATAATAGTGGGAACAGTTATTGGGAGAATATGAGGGAATGGCAGTTACAAGCTTTTTGGATTATTATAATAATCCATATCCCATGTTTTGAGGAGACAGACACACATACAAGAAAAAATGCTCTCGGGAAAAACTTACAGTCTTTTCCTCTCCCAAAAACTCTCCTTCTCCTCTCTGTGTGCCTTTGTTGTGTCTTGTGTTTGGATCCACCATTATGATCCGAATTCTGCGTGAGTATATGTGGAAGCATCCATCTCTCAATTGGTCTACAGATACGCCCAAAATCCTACAAAAAATAAGATCATATTTGTGTGTACAAAATATATTATTTTTCCGCATATGCGGTCTCTCATTCATTGTAATATAGAAAATACGTTTAGTCATATAAATTTATCTTAACTTTTAGTTTGAGCTTAAAGTGTATTTCTTTACACGTTTTATTATATATAATTGACATAACTTGTGACAAAAAAAAGGCAATTTGTGATGAAAATTCTTGTCGCAACTATCCACATCATATGCAGAAACGATTTGTGATGAAACATCCAACTCTCATTTGCTGAAATATGCTGTGATCTGCTAATCAAGTATAATAAATAAAGAATGAATATAATTAATGTTCATTTTACATTTTATTAGCGATGAACTACAATATATTCGCTATTTACATAAATTATGTAATTCCCTCGGGGGTCCTAAGTAAAAAAAAAATGATTGAAAAGTGACAAGATACTTGAGGTTAGAGAATATAATTGTGAAACTATTAAGTTATCCTCATAAAGACATGTCATGGTAGTTTTTAATACAACCATTCTAGCTGTCAATAACAAGTATGTATTATAGGTTGACATTAGTTGCTAATCCATGATGTTACAATTATTATTAATACGTTCTTGTTTTTGATAACTAAACTATACTAACCATTGTTGTGGCATGTATTAACAACTAGATTAAGTAGAGAGAGCGGTTTGATAATTTTACAATTAACTTCTCTTAACCTTATGTCCCTTGGGATTTCTTAGTTATTTGAAGAATTAATACGACTTCGCAGTAATATTTTTTGTTATTTGGGATCTGAGTGTAACTCTCTTTTCCTTTTGGTTTCCATGACAATTATATCACCGTATATAATGGTTTTTGCTCCCTTGACGTCATTATTCATCACTAATAATTCGTTTGTGTCTTTTTTCACATCATAAAAAATTATATGCATCTGAACCAATTCTGAAAAAATTGAGTCCCAAATGACTGGAAATAATATTTTGATTTCAACAAAAAATTCTTGAAATGTTCTAAATTAGTTCACTGCTACACAGTCAAAGATTTATGAAATAAACTTCTACTACCATACATGTTATGAAATTAAAAGGATGTTTACCACAAGTTCATGAAAATGAATTGAATATTTCAGTTATATGTCTTGACACATCCCAGCTGTTTCCCTCTCCATCTCTTCATGAAAATGCATGCTTTAAATGCTACATATAAATAATTCATTCACTAACATTTTTAGCTCATTTTTTTCTTGATATTCACATCAAAATCATTATATTAGGTCTTAATATAAAATTTCGTTTAATGGATTAGAAGGGGTAGTTAACAAAAGAGATATTATATGTAGGATTGGAAGTAGTATTAACAATCATTACCATTTCAACGTTTATCCATTTCAATCCCTCACCATCTCTATGTTTTAGCTTACAAAGGGTCAAATAACAATTGAATTCCTTAATTATGTAAAATGATAAAGTGATACGAACGAAACCTTTGGAGGTCTATTGTCACTCTAAGTTTTAATAATTATTTAGGGTCTCACAATCGGAATAAAATATTGTTAGTCACAACACCACCGTACACATGCACGCGTCCAGAACAATAACTAATCATTAATTAAAGCTCATACCCTTATTTTTCTGATGGGCTCATACTTCACAAAATTTTCGTGGGAATTTTCTCTACACTATCTTGTGAAAATTCTCTTGGCTTTTAGCCACTTCTCTTTTCTTCTTTCGTTGGTCATACATGCATGTATTTTGGGAGAAAATTGATGTATGATAAAGTATAATGTTGAGGTAGAAGATATGAGATACAAAAACTCACATTTTCCCTACAATTTCATATCTTATTCCATGAGATCACAATCCTATGTGCCACACCACGTAGTGTCTGTTTGAATTAGTTGTAGAAATTACTTTATTAATATAATTTACGGTCTACGAGATAATTAAGTGAAACACTAATTAATGCAAATAGGGCCACAATTTTGAATTAATTAGATTTTATCAAGTGCATTTGTAGCATTTTAGGAAATTTTAGTGTTATTCTTAGGCTTTTATTGAGTTTAATTGCATTAATTATGATTATTAGAATTGCCTAAAATTAAAGGTACCCTTGGAAGAAATTGGGATCAAAAGAAAAATAAAAAATGCAGAAAAGGACCAAACTCTTAAATCCATTCATTTCATTTATTTGAGAATCACTTCCCAATCACATTGTACGTAAGTCGAGATAAAATTTTTTTCATATACTTATCTCAGGATATGTAAAATCGTTCTCCTAACGGATTCCCAAACTGTTTACATCGTAAAAAAAAAAAAAAGCCTCCCGGGGACCATTAATTCTCAAAATCTCATCCACCTATTCAATTCTTTGGGCAACCGCCTGGAAGCCGAAGGGATTGAATCATTCATACACACAAAAACCCCATTCACCCATTGTCTCTCATTTGGAGTGTGCCGCCGCCTGTAGGTTTGAGGGAGCCATTTTATTTTGTCTTCATCATCATTCATTCAGATCAGGAGAGGATTCATTTGCGCAGAGCCATTCACACAAGCCTCCACTATTCCTTCATCCATCTATCACGCCGCCACCTTTGGGGGGATTCATTTTCTCACAGCCTCCCTCACTCCAGCTGGCTCAATCGCCCATAGCTGCTCCTACCACCAGCATCCATTCATCCACGAGCAGCAGCCATTTTCGACCACGGGAGCTTCATTCATTTATCCATCGCGCCACAAAGCAGGGGGAGACAGGACCGAAAGTTTATTCTCGCAGCTGTTCGTCTGTCAAGTCTTAGCCCATCTCGCGTATCACTGTTCCGCTTTCGTCCATCGCCACTGTTCCAATGGCTGTAGCATTTGGACTTGTGGAATTTTTTATGGCTAAGCTTAGGCTAGTTTATTAATCCTCCAATTCAAGGGCAGAAACTTGAGTTTCCAAAGGAGAGTTTTAGTTATTTTAATTTACTGTCATATAATTTTTAACTAATTCTAGGTCTTAGATAGTTTTCTGATTATTGGAATAATTTTTATTGTTTAATTTAATTATATTCTAGAGATTATTGTGGCTGGATTATTGATTAGTATTGGATATTGGATCAATTATAGCTTTAATTTCAATTATAATGTTGTGTTATGACATTAGAATTCATTTTAGAGTAAATATTTTGTGATTTTCTAAGGTATAACTTGGAAATTTTGGATCATATTATTCCTTACTAGCTTTAATTATGTTATTTTGAATTTAAGAGTTACAATTAAGCATTTATCATCCTTAATTCCATTTTGCCATTATGGTTGTAGTTGGTAACTTGGAATTTTTGGAAAATATTTTGTGACAATTTGATATAACTCGGTTGTTGGATTAAAGTTTCATTATAATTTTTAATTCATTATTTTAACTCTCGTATCCATTGAAGCAATGATTGTCTATGTTATTGAGTTGGACGATTGATTATTATCATCATTCATTCGTGTGTTTCATTTATATTTTTATTTCTTTTTCCTTCATTTTACCACAATTCATTTTATCATTTTCATATAAAATACTAAAAAGAAATATTTTGATTTTAGTTTAATTCATAATAGTCACTTATAAATTCATCAAATCAATTTTTAGTTTAGGTTGCTTGCATTATTTACTAAGATTTAATTTAATTTTTTCGGCTCCTCAGAGTAAACACGACATGGATTGTAGTTGTACTACATTAATTCAGTTAAAATTTTTGACGCGGACCTAAGAGGACTAACAGTTCGTTTGTCAAATTTCAATTGCTCTAAATGTCAATCTTCCCATTAAAATCACTTCCTAATGTCACTTTATGTCCAATAGACTAAAAGTGTGATGTTACAGGTGTTAAAATAGATATAGAATTTAAAATAGAAACAACACCATTCTCTAAACTCGGAGGCAATACCCTGATCCTATTTATCGTCTGAAGCCTAACTCACCCTAAACCCATTATCAATCATTTCAAAAATGAAAGTCCTATAAGGACTATATTATAATTTGTTTCATTTTTACAAGGATGATGGCTAATATAGATAAACATTAAACAAGAATAGCTGACATTTTCAAACTACTTTATTTTTTGGGCTGACCAAACTACTACATAATAAACCTAGAGACAATAACTTGCAATGATTATAAACACAAATTAATAAAATAAGATGCAATAAAATAAAAGACTTCATAGAACTTGATATTCTTTCTAATATTCGCCATCACCATGAACCTGCATGAAAATTATAAAGACAATAATCAGAAAAAAGCATTTTTTTAAACCTAATTTATTAGCCATATTAATTTTTTTTTAATACTCATCACTTATCGACCTCCTCATGATGAGCATACAAGGGCCAAGATCGTTAAAATCTGTATCTTTTGTTTTACTGCGTTTGTCATATGAAGTAAAACTGAATTTAAAAAAAAAACTAAAAGGTTTATGGCAGAGAGTTTTCCTATGCTCATGTTAAAATCAAATGGATCAAAGCCTTTGTTTGGTTTGAGAGGAAAAGAGAGAGGAGAAAGAAGGAAAAACCTTAACGAGTTTGATTTAAAAAAAAATACAAGTGGAGCTATAAAATTTTAATAAAGAGAACACGTAAAGAAAATTAGTTGAATTTTTTTACCCCACTTCTTAATTTTTAATCAAAAAAAAATTCGAACTCATTAAAATTTTCCCTCCCTCCCCTCAAACCGAACAAAAGGTCAAGAAATTCAGAGCGTACGTGAGAATAATAGAAGTAAAAAAATTACCTGACATATAAATGAGTTGTACGTAATTATTCATCAATTTCCTTTAGGGGCAGCATATTTTGCAAGAGTTTCATCGTTTCTCTGGTTTGGCCTTGAAGCGTCGTCAGTGGGAAAAATGCTACCATGACCAGCATTTCCTGCAAGAGTTTCATGGTTTCTCTGGTTTCCGCTTGAAGGGCTCCCAACATCGTTTTGATCACTTGGGGGGGGGGGGGAGCATGGCTTGCAAGAGGTTGTTTTTTGCTCCTTTGCGGCAGATCACTCATTTTGCCTCACCAACAAACTACAGCAACACTAAATATTTTGGGATTTATGATCCTTGTTTGTTTCTTCCTATTCTTACTTTTGCTCTGTGCCTTCAATTGTTGAATATGATGTTCTATTTATAAAGATCCTAGACGGGTATATAGTGTAGATGAACATTTTTGTGAAATTGTTTCTGAATTTCTTCAGAATTTGATTAACATTATCTCATGTTTTCTTCAAAGTTAGTGTTGGATTGTATTGCTGATTAAGTAACGTTATGAAATATGCCGTATGTTACTATAACATTCTACGTACGAAGTCAAGATAGTGTTCATGAAATGAGCGGAAATAAGATTTTAGTGTCAACCAAAATTTCTTGAAATTTTGCTGAAATAAGTTGATTGTCACATAGTCTAACATTCATGAAATATGTTTTATATTACTATGCGCCCATTTGAATTAGATAGAAGCTAATTTTTCAACATGATTTACTATCTATAATGTAAGTTTGACACTCAGTTTATGTGAACAAGGTTTTTGAACTCTAATGCATACAAGTTCTATAACTTCTAACGTAAGAGCAAAGATGTTTGATACCATTTACTTCGATTGATCCTCACCAATATAACAGTCAATGTTCTCATTACATCTTTTTTTTCACATGATAAAAAACATTATATGCATTCATCGGACTAGATCTAAGAAAATTAAAATCCCAAATGAGTGGAAATAATATTTTGGTTTTCTAAATGAGTTGACCGCTACGCAGTCAAAGATTTATGAATTGGGTTATACATTACGCTAACTTCTGCTACTAAACATGTTATGAAATTAAAAGAAGGTTTACCAAAAGTTCATGAAAATGAGCTGTATTGTTCACTTATGTTGTCAAATCCCATTTTTTCCCCTCTCCATCTCTTCTTATAACACCACGCATGTAAGCATTACATGCTATATTTAAATAATCCCTTCACTAATATTTTTTAGCTAATTTTTTCTTGATATTAATCTCATTTTAAGATAATTTCTCTTGAAATTTCTCTTGAACTCTTTTATAGAAATCCTAGCAACTTTCACTTTTCAAAGAGAATATCATGAAGCAATTTCAATTTAAAACCTGGAAGTTGTCATCAATTAGACTAATTAAATGCTAAATTCAGTACTAAATATAAAATTTCCTTTTCAAGATTAGAGGGAGTGTTAACAAAAGAGATATTATATTCAGAATTGAAGGGAGAGCTTAACAATCGTTAATATCTATGATTTAGCCTACAAAGGGACAAATAACAAGCCAATTCCTTAATTATGTAAAATGATGTAGTGATATGAAACTTTCGGTTGGCAATTTAAACATTGATATTTTTTAAATAAAACCAATTTCCAAAAAAGAACGATTTGACTAAAAGGTTTGACTATGGCAATCCATGCTATATACGCAATCAAAGGGCTTGTTCTGTAAGAGACATATAATGCCATAGAATGATTTTTTTTAAGTTGCCAGAGTAAATTAAAGCAACTTATTATTTGAATTATTTATTTATAATATTCATAAATATCATGTTTGAATTATATCCTATGCATGTATGAAATAAGTTTTTCAATTAAAGTGTCTTCTACCAGTATATGCTTCTCATCGTGGTACGTAGGCTTTAGAAGCTACCATATCACCATTGGAGGTGGATTTTGTAGAATGAGCTAGCATCTGCTTATAAAATGGTGAACAAATGTTCAAATTCTTGTTGAGAAATATATTCGTATTTAATGTCACGTAGTACTTCAAATAGAATTATCTCAAATAGAATAATCCATGTATTTATAATAAGGTAAAACAGTTATCTTTTGACGAGGACATCCAAGTGCTTGAGGCTTATTGTCACTCTAAATTTTAATTATTATTTATTAATAACATATATTAGTCACAGCATGGTCAAAGGTTAATAAATAGCATGCATATTTTAGTAATGTAGACATAGCCCAATTTTTTTCCCTCGACCTCTTAAGTTATAACACCGTACAAATGTAGCTTCTACCCTTATTTTCCTCGTGGATTCATACTTCGCATAATTTTCCTGGAAATTTTCTCTACGCTATCTTGTGAAAATTCTCTTCGATTTTAGTCCCTTTTATTTTTTTCCTTTTGGTCATGTGATGGACCTTGTCGTAGGGGCAATCATATAAAAACTAAGCTAAATGCAATATAGTGGCACTAACATAGGTCAATCTCTACGTGGGGCCTATGTTGAATTCCTAAGTAATTTAATGCAAATAAACAATTAATCAATAATTATTAAATGTGATTCTACTAACTAATTAACTAAAAGAATGCACTTAGATTCAATAAAATATATATCCTAGGTGATTGAATCCACTAATCTTCCTTGTCCAATTTAATATTAAGTTATTCTTTTAACAAAGTAAAATGACTAGTAAGAACCCTTACTTATCAATATTCCTAACTTTTAAATTTAATCTAAACTTATACTCAATAAATCAATTAGAAATTCTTAGTACTTAGCTCATGTTATATTTACAAAAGATCCTCTTTACCTCTAATTAATTCCTAGAAACCTAGCAAATCAATGTTTGATAAAGGTATAATGTTGTGGTAGAAGATATGAGATACAAAAACTCACATTTTCCCTACAATTTCATATCTTATTCCATGAAATCACAATCCTATGGGCTAAACTATTCCTCCAACGATAGAGTGCGTCTTTACATTAGCAGTATAAGCTACTTACCCATCTTGATATACAGTTTATAAGATAAATATGTGAGAGGACTTTTGTTTCGACCGTAAACAGGGCCATAATGTAAGTTACTCTAAATACATTGAAATCACTTCCTAATGTCACTTTGTCCTATAGATTAAAATTGAGATATTACATTTATTAAACTCAGACGTACATCGTGGTCCTATTAAGCCTATGAGACCCAACTCACCATGAAGTCTTGAATAATAATTTTAAAAAAGACAGTCCAATAAGGACTATATTATAATTATTTTATTGCAATTATTTATTTCATTTTTACAAGAAATGATGGTTAGTATAGTAAACAGTAAACAAGAATAGTTGACATTTTCAAACTACTTATTTTTGTGTGGAACAAACTACTACATAATAAACCTGGAGACAATAACTTACATTGACTATAAACCACATATTTAATAAAATAGGATAAAAGATTTAATAGAACTTGATATTCCTTCTACTGTCAGAGCTGCCATCACCATGAACCTGAATAAAAATTAGAAAGAAAACCATCAGAAAAAAGTGTTAAAACACCTAATTTATTAGCCATCACTTATCAACATCCTTGGGCCAAGATCGTAAAAATTTGTGTCTTTTATATTTTTACTGCATTTATCATATGATGTAAAACTGGATTTAAAAAAAAAACATACAAGGTTTCCACGTTCATGGCAGAGAGTTTTCGTATTCTCATGTTAAAGCAAATGGATCAAAACCTTTATTTGGTTTGAGAGGAAAAAAGCAAGGAGTAAGAAGGAAAAACTTTAAGGAGTTTGATTTTAAACCAAAAGAAAAAACCAGTTGGAGTTATAGAATTTTAATAAAGAGAACACGTACAGAAAATTGGTTTAAAAGTTTGGACACCACTTCTTGATTTTTTTTCTAGAAAAATATGGAACCAATTAAAATTTTCCATTCCTCCCCTCAAACCAAACAAAAAGTCAAGAAATTTAGAGGGTACGTAAGAATAATAAAAGTAATAAATTACCAGACATATAAATGGGTTGCACGTAATTATTCGTTTGGGCTAGCATTCTTTGCAAGAGTTGATTTCTTGCTCTTTGTTGGTCTTGAAGCGCCAGGAGTATGATTGTTGCTCTGGTTTGGGCTTGAATCTTCAGAAGAGCTCTCAGCATTGTTTTGATCCTTTGGGGCAGCAGCGTCTGCAAGACTTGTTTTTTTGTTCCTTTGCCCACGATCACTCATTTTACCTCACCAGCAAATTAAATATAGCAACAACAAATATTTTGGGATTTATAATCTTTGTTTGTTTCGACCTATTCGTAGTTTTGCTCTGTGTCTTCAATGGTGGGATGTGATGTTTATTTATAAAGATCTTGACGCGTATGTATGTGCAGATGAACATTTTTGTGAAATTTTTTCTGAGTTTCTTCGAAGTTTAATTAACATTTTCTTATATGTTTTCTTCAAAGTTATTGTAGGATTGTATTGCTGATTAAGTTATGAAATGGGCTGCATGTTACTATAACATTCTGCGTACGATGTCAAGATTGTGTTCATGAAATGAGTGGAAATAAGATTTTAGTTTCAACCAAAATTTCTTGAAATTTTCTGAAATAAGTTGGCTGTCACAGTCTGATATTCTTGAAATAGGTTTTATATTACAATGTGTCCATTTGGATTAGTGGTAGAAACTACGTTTTAAATGTGATTTACGGTTTGCGATGTAAGTATATCTGACAAGTATTATCTCGGGTTACATGAACGTGGCTTTTGAACTCTTATGCATACAAGTTTTATAACTTCTACTATTAAACAGTTTAGATTTTGATACCAGAAGGTATCAGAAAGATGCCTTATCTTCTCTTTGCGTATGATTTTTGCACAAATTTGCTGCTAGTTTGTTACCATTTACTTCGATTGATCCTCATCAATACAATAGTCATTGCTCTTATGACGCCATTATTCATCGAATCATTGATTAATTGTTGCTTCTTAAGTCTTTTTTCACATGACAAAAAACATTATGTGCATTCATCAGACTAGTTCTAAGGAAATTAAAATCTCAATTGAGTGGAAATAATATTTTGGTTTCAACCAAAAATTCTTGAAGTTTTCTAAATGAGTTGACGGCGACGTAGTCAAAGATTTATGAAATGGGTTATACATTACGCTAACTTCTGCTACTAAACATGTTATGAAATTGGAAGAAGGTTTACCAAAAGCTCATGAAAATGAGTTGTACTGTTCATGAAAATATTATAATTTATTTTCTTCCAATTATTTAAACTCATGATTAATTGTTTTTTAAAAAAGTCTTATAAGGACTATATTATAATTTATTTTATTCCAATTATTTATTTCATTTTTACAAGGATGATGGCTAATATAGATAAACATTGAACAAGAATATAGCTGACATTTTCAAACTACTTATTTTTTTTTGGCAGACCAAACTACTTCATAAAAACCTAGAGACAATAAATTTCATTGATCATAAACCACAAATTTAATAAAATAAGATGAAATAGAATGAAAGACTTCGTAGAACTTAATATTCTTTCTAATATTCGCCATCACCATGAAAATTAGAAAGAAAATAAATTAAAGAAAATCATAAGAAAAATTTGTTTTTTAAAACACCTAATTTATTAGCCATTTTAAATTTTTTAGACCCATCACTTATCGACCTCCTCATGATCAGCATACAAGAGCCAAGATCGTTAAAATTTGTCTCTCTTGTTTTACTGCGTTTATCATATGAGGTACAACTGACATTTTTAAAAAAACATGAGAGCTTTAATTTTCACGTTTATGGCAGATAGTTTTAGGTTTTCCTAATATTAAACCAAATGGATGAAACCTTTGTTTGGTCTGAGAGGAAAACAGTATTGAGAAAGAAGGAAAAAATTAACGAATTTGATTTTTAAGAAAACAAGTGGAGTTATAAAATTTTAATAAAGAGAACACCTAAAGAAAATTAGTTGAAAATTTTCAAATTAAAACCAAATTGTCATTTTTTGTTCAAAAAAAATGTCGAACACATGGTGGTTTCTTGCCCGGTTTTGGATTTCAAGGGCCAGTGGTTTGATTAGTATAACCACGAACAGAATAGTTTGCAACAATATCTTGACAAGAGCCATTATGAGAATCACCAGGCCCTGCATGATTTCCAAGACGACTATTGTTTTGACGTTTCTCAGAATCACTCATTTTGTGTCAACAACAAATTAAGAATAGCAACACTAAATATTTTGGGATTTGTGATCCTTGTTTGTTTCTTCATATTCTTATTTTTTTTTCTCTGTGCCTTCAATTGTGGAATGTGATGTTTTATTTATAAAGATCTTAAACGAGTATGTATGTGTCGGTGAACATTTTCTCATATGTTTTCTTCAATAATGCATTGCAAAGTTATTGTTGGGATTGTATTGCTGATTAAGTAACGTTATGAAATAGGTTGTGTGTTACTACAACCTACTACGTACGAAGTCAAGATAGTACTTGTTCATAAAATGAGTGGAAATAAGATTCTAGTTTCAACCAAAATTTCTTGAAATTTTCTAAAATAAGTTGACTGTCACATGGTCATACATTCATGAAATAGGTTGTATGTTAATGAAATTTCTACTAATAAACATTTCTAAGAAAATTATGTGTATCTGACCAATTCTAAAAAAATTAAAAGTCCCAAATTGGTGGGAATAATATTTTGGTTGCAACCAAAAATTCTTGAAATTTTGTAAATGAGTTGACTTCTACCACTAAACAAGTTATGAAATTAAAAGGCTATTTACTAAAAGTTCATGAAAACGAGATGTATTTTTCGCTTATCTTGACAAATCCCCACTTTTCCCTCTCCATCTCTTTTTATAACACCACGCATGTATGCACTATATGCTATATATAAATAATTCATGAAGACAACTTCTCATGAAATTCTCTTCTAAACTCTTTTATAGAAATGCTAGTGACTTTCACCTTTCAAATAGAATAGCATGAGACAATTTTAATTTAAACAATAAAAGTGCTCATCAATTAGACAAATTAAACATTAAATTTGGTCCTAAATATAAAATCTCCTTTGTGGGATGAGAGCGAGCATTTAACAAAATGGATCTTATATTTAGGATTTGAGGTACTGTATAAATGCAATCATTAATAAATAGCTAGCATGCATATTTTAGTAATATAGATATAACCCAATTTTTCCCTCGATCTCCTTTTACTTATAACACCGTACACATGTACGGGCACAGAATAATAATTAATCATTAATTAAAACTTCAACCGTTATTTTTCTCATGGATTCAAACTTCACATAACTTTTCTTTTGTTTCTTTTTTCTTTTGCTTTGGTCATGCATGTGTTTGTGAGAAAATTAATGTATGATAAAGGTATGATGTTGTGGTAGAAGACATGAGATACAAAAACTCACATTTTCCCTCTAATTTCATATCTTATTCCATGAAATCACAATCCTATGGGCTACATACATACAATTTCATATCTTATTCCATGAAATCACAATCCTATGTCAAATGACCATATGACCTTATATAATTTCTATAATTTTATAAAATTATGTCAAATGGTAATTATGTAAATTTTAATTATTATTTAGAGTCTCACAATCGGAAAAAATTCGGAGGGAGGGTTCATTTCATTTTTCGATCTAGAATAAAATATCATTAGTCACATGGTCAAAGGCTAATAATAGCATGTACATTCTAGTAATCTAGATATAATCCAATTTTTTCCCCTCGATCTCCTTTTATATATAACACCTTACACATGCACTCGTACATAGTATTAGTAGTAATTAATCATTAATTAAAGCTTCTACCCTTATTTTTCTGATGGGCCCATACTTAACATGGAAACTTACTCTTCACTATCTTGTGAAAATTCTCTTAACTTTTAGCCCCTTTTCTTTTCTTCTTTATGTGGTCATGCATGTATTTGTGAAAAAAAATTAACGTATGATAAAGATATAATGTGGTAGAAGATATGAGATACAAAACCTCACATTTCCCCAACAATTTCATATCTTATTCCATGAGATCACAATCCTATGTGCCACAATATTCCTCTAAAATGTAGTGCCTGTTTTAATTAGTTATAGAAAATATTTTTTCAACGTAATTTATAATCCATGAGATAAGTAAAATGCTAATGCAAACAATACCATAACTTCAATTGCTCTGAATGTCAATATACCCATTGAAATCACTTGCTAACGTCACTGCATGTCCTATAGATTAAAACCCAACTCCTATAACAGTTATAGGAATTTAAAATAGAAACATCGCTCTTTGAAATCGGAGACATACCCAAGTCCTATCGACCCACTGAAACCCATCACCCTAAACCCATTATCAATCATTTTAAAAAAGAAAGTCCTATAAGGATTATATTATAATTTATTGTATTCCAATTATTTGTTTCTTTTTTACAAGGATGACGGCTACTAAAGATAAATATTAAACAACAATAGCTGACATTTTCAAAATACTTATTTTTTTGGCAGACCAAAATATTACATAATAAACCTAGAGACAATAAATTACATTGATTATAAACCACAAATTTAATAAAATAAGATGAAATGAAATGAAAGACTTCATAGAACTTGATATTCCTTCTAAGATTCGTCATCACCATGAGCCTGCATGAAAATTAGAAAGAAAATACATTAAAGAAAATCATAAGAAAAAAGCGTTTTTTCAAAACACCCAATTTATTTGCCATTTTAAATTTTTTAGACCCATCACTTATCAACGTCCTCATTATAAGCATACAAGAGCCAAGATCGTTAAAATTTGTCTCTCTTGTTTTACTGCGTTTATCATATGAGGTACAACTGACTTTTAAAAAAACATAAAAGGTTTAATTTTCACGTTTATGGCTGATAGTTTTAGGTTTTCCTTTAAACCAAATAGATGAAACCCTTTGTTTGCTTTGAGAGGAAAACAGTGTGGAAAAAGAAGGAAAAAAATTTAACGAATTTTATTATTAAGAAAACAAGTGGAGTTATAAAATTTTAATAAAGAGAACACCTAAAGAAAATTAGTTGAAAATTTTCAAAACCAAATTGCCATTTTTTTCTTCAAAAAAATCGAACTCATTAAAATTTTCCCTCCCTCCCCTCAAACTAAACAAAAGGTCAAGAAATTCAGAAAGTATTTAAGTGTAATAAAAGTTGACTGTCACATGGTCATACATTCATGAAATAGGTTGCATATTACTGTAAGTTCTACTAATAAACATTTCACAGTTTTTAATCAAGTCAACATGTCAGAGAAACATGTCTTATCTCGTCACTAATTAATGTAATGGCCGTCTTATCGCTTAATGATGATGAATAAGATGCTTAAGGAACCATCAATGAGGTAACCATTTTCACTTGCGCACTTTGAGAGGTGTTGTACGCATTATCAGTACACACATCCGACTGAAAATTATTTTACCCATTTTTTTGGTTTGGTTCTAGTTTATTATATTTTCAATTGAAATCAAAGTATAATACATTACTTCAAGCTTTTTAAGAAGATTTTTTCGGGATTACACTCAAACCCTAAGTAAAAAAATATCATTGAAAAGCCACACGGCAGTTGTTATTATAACAATTTAAAAACAAGTGTGTAGTGTAGGCTGACGTTAGTTGTTAATACATCATGTGACAATTATTGTTAATACGTATTCGTTATGTGTAACTAAATGGACTATTTTATCCATTTCTGTGGCATAGAAAGTAGTTTAGTAATTTTACAATTAAAATATCTTAACCTTAAGTTTCTGGGGACTTTTAGTTATTTCACGAAATCTTACAGTAATAATTTTTCTTATTTGGTATCAAGTGTAACTCTCCTTTCTTTTTTCATTACAAATATATCATAATGGTTATTGCTCCCTTGACGTCATTATTCATCATTAATAATTTCTTCTTGTGTCTTTTTTTCTCATAATAAAAAGCATTATGTCTGTCAGACCAATTCTTAAAAAAAAAATTTAAAGTCCCAAATGAGTGGAAATAATATTTTGGTTACAAACAAAAATTCTTGAAATTTTCTAAATGGGTTGACTTCTACCACTAAACACGTTATGAAATTAAAAGAATGTTTTCCAAAAATTCACGAAAACGAGTTGTATTTTTCATCAATAAAATATTATTAGTCCCATGCATGTTCAAAGGTTAATAAATAGCTGCATGCATATTTTAGTAATATAGACATAACCCAATTTTTTAAATTCTCTTGGCTTTTAGCCCCTTTTCTTTTGTTTCTTTTTTATTTTTCTTGGTCATGCATGGGTTTGTGAGAAAATTAACGTATGATAAAGGTATGATGTTAAGGTCGAAGATATGAGAAACAAAAACTCACATTTTCCCACTAATTTCATATCTTATTCCACGGAATCACAATCCTATAGGGTACAATATTCCTCCAACAACATAGTGTCTATTTTGATTAGGGGTAAAAATTATCTTTTCAACTTGATTTAAAATTTATAAGATAAGTACGCGATATGAGCTTTATTTTGACTTACTTGAACCACTTTTATAACGTTATGAAAAATGATTATAATTTAAGTTAATGTAAATGTCATTCTACCCATTAAAATCACTTGCTAATGTCACTTCAGGTCCTATAGATTAAAATTAGAATATTACATTTATTAAACTAGGATGTACACCCTGATTTTAATAATGCCTCCGAGACCCACCTCACCATAAATTCATGAACAACAAATTTTAAAAGAACAGTCCTATAAAGAGTATAATATCTTATATTTTATTCAAATAATTTATTTCATTTTACAAGGAATGATGGCTAATATAGATAAACACTAAACAAGAATAGTTGACATTTTCAAACCATTTATTTTTTTTTTGCATAATACGCTGTGATCTTCTAATCAAGTGTAATAAATAAAGAATGAATATATTTAATGTTCATTTTGCATTTTATTAGCGATGTCTACAATTTATTCGCAATTTACTTAAAGCTTCATATGTAATTCAAAGAAAATGATTTTTTTAACTATACTCAACCCTAAGTGAAAAAAATATGATTGAAAATTCACAAGGTACTATTAAGTTCCTCATTAAAACATGTCATGGTAGTTGTTAATATAAATATTTTAGCTGTCAATGACATGTATTATAGGTTGACATTAGTTGTTAATTTATGATGTTACAATTATTAATACGTTCTTGTTATTGATAACCAAACTAACTATACTGACCGTACCATTGTTGTGGCATGTATTAACAACTAACTATACGTTCTCGGTTTGAAGCCCCAGCGGCTTTATAAGTATCAGCAGTAGCGGCATGGTCTGAAAGATTTGAGTTGTTGGTCATTTTGCTTCACCAACAAAGTAAGTATAGGAACACTAAATATTTTGGGCTTTATGATCTTTGTTTGTTTCTTCCTATTCTTGCTGTTGCTCTCTACTTCTATTTATAATGATTTAGCCGCGTATGTATGTGTGGATGAACATTTTTGTGAAATTTTTTCTGAATTTCTTCAGATTTTGATGAACATTTTCTCATATGTTTTCTTCAAAGTTGTTGTTGGATTGTATTGCTGATTAAGTAATGTTATGAAATAGGATGTATGTTACTATAACATTCTGCGTACGAAGTCAAGATAGTGTTCATGAAATGAGCGGAAATAAGTTTTTAGTTTCAACCAAAGTTTCTTGAAATTTTCTGAAATAAGTTGACTGGCACATAGTCTAACATTCATGAGTTAGGTTATATATTACTATGTGTCCGTTTGAATTAGCAGTAGAAACTACTTTTCTACGTGATTTATGGTCTATGATGTAAATATATGTGATAAGTTTTATCTCGGCTTACGTAAACATGGTTTTTGAACTCCAATGCATACAAGTTTTATAACTTCTACCATTAAACATTTGGTATCAGAAAGCAAGAGAAAGATGTCTTATCTTCTCTTTGCGTATGATTGTTGCACAAAATTGCAGCTAGTTTGATACCATTTACTTCGATTGATCCTCACCAATATAACGGTCATTGCTCTCATTACGTCATTGTTCAGCATATCGTTATTTAATTATTGCTTCTTATGTCTTTTTTTCACATGATAAAAAACATTATGTGCATTCGTCAGACCAGTTCTAAGAAAATTAAAATCCCAAATGAGTGGAAATAATATTTTGATTTCAACCAAAAATTAGTTTCTAAATGAGTTGACCGCTACGTAGTCAAAGATTTATGAAATGGGCTATACATTACGCTAACTTCTTCTACTAAACATGCTATGAAATTGGAAGAAGGTTTACCAAAAGTATTGTTCACTTATCTTGTCAACTCCCATTTTCCCCCTCTCCATCTCTTTTTATAAAATACACCACGCATGTGTGCATTATACGCTATTTTTCAATAATCCACTATCTAATATTTTTAGCTAATCTTTTCGTGATATTCTCATTTCAGATGATTTCTAATGAAATTTCTCTTTAAACCCCTTCCATGGAAATCCTAGTAACTTTCACCTTTCAAAAAGAATATCACGATGCAATTTTAATTTAAAGCATGCGAGAACTCATCAATTACACTAATTAAATGCTATCTTTAGTACTAAATATAAAATCTTGTTTATTGGATTAGAAAGAGTACTTGATAAAAGAGATATTATATTCAAGATCAGAGGAAAGAGTACTTAACCATCGTTGACACATCTATGTTTTAGCTTACAAAGGTTCAAATAACAAGTCAATGCCTCAATTATGTAACATGATGTAGTGATATGAAACTTTTGGTTGGCATTTAAACATTGATATTTCTTAAATAAAATCAATTTCCAAAAATTGAGAGAAAAAATCAATTATGTAATATGATTATGGCGGAGAATTTTCCTATTCTCATGTTAAACCAAATGGATCATAACCTTTATTTGGTTTGAGAGAAAAAAGTGAGGAGAAAGAAGAAAAAACTTTAAGGAGTTTGATTTAAAAAATAAAAAAAAACAGGTGGGGTTATAAAATTTTAATAAAGAGAACATGTAAATAAAATTGGTTTAAAATTTTGGACATCACTTCTTGATTTTTTTTCTAGAAAAATATGGAACCAATTAGAATTTTCCATTCCTCCCCTCTAACCAGACATAAGGTCAAAAAATTCAGAGCGTACGTAAGAATAATAAAAGTAATAAATTCTTTAGGGCTAGCATTTATAGGAGTGGGAATAGAGTGTCCTGGAAACTGAAATGAAATGACGTGTCATGGCAAAAAGGGCACTGAAATATTGTGGCCGGAATGTAATCGGAATCTACGGACACTGTCCATTTCAGGAAGTTTTCACGTTAACCCAAATGGATGAAACTTTTGTTTGGTTTGGGAGGAAAACAGTGGATAAAGAAGGAATAATTTAACGAATTTGTTTTTCAAGAAAACAAGTGGGGTTATAACATTTTAATAAAGAGAACACCAAAAGAAAATTAGTTGAAATTTGTCAAAACCAAATTGTCATTTTTTTTCTTCAAAAAAAATCGAATTCAAGGTGGTTTCTTGCTCGGTTTGGGATTTCAAGGGCCAGTGGTTTGATAAGTATAATCACGAACAGCATGGTTTGCAACAATAACTTCACAAGAGCCCTTATGAGAATCACCAGGCCCTGCATGATTTTCAAGACGATTATTGTTTTCACGTTTATCAGAATCACTCATTTTGCCTCAAACAAATTAAAATAAGTTTATGATCTTTGTTTGTTTCTTCCTATTCTTATTTTTTCTATGTGCCTTCAATTGTGGAATGTGATGTTCTATTTATAAAGATCTTAGACGCGTATGTATGTGTCGGTGAACATTTTTGTGAATTTTTTTCTGAATTTCTTTGGAGTTTGATAAACATTTTCTCATGTTTTCTTCAATAATTCATTGCAAAGTTATTGTTGGGATTGTATTGCTGATTTAGTAACGTTATGAAATAGGTTGTGTTACTGCAACCTGTTGGAAATTATTTCTTAGGGGCCAATTATTGTACATCACACATTATTTATTTTAATGTATTTTTTCCATTTAATTATCATATGTTTTGCATGTTTATTATCATAACTGCATCTATGGGAAAATTATGAATATTGCTCTAAATGTGTGGGAACAAAGATAAAGTAAGATTAGTATGACTTTGATAAGGTATGGAGATACGAGTCAAAGTTAAAGGCACTTGTAAGAGTATAAGGCGCTGGACCGACCCGCTATAAGAAAGCTGCATGGATTAAGTCATTAGCTTATCTCATATGTAATCACGTCACAATGCCCTTTGACCTAAGATCCTCATGGATTCCTACATAAGAGTCGTTAAGTTTTGACTTAGTCAAAAGTCACCTTTGACCGGGTGATAATAAAGGCTATGATCGGGCTTAAGGGTTTTCATGTGGAGGAATGTGAGTGATCAAGATGGGATTTGTCCCTCACATTAGTTGGGAGATATTAATGGGCCCTCGATGAGTGAATCTGAGAAATGTATCGCCATACTATAACGAAAAGGAGTTTTCATTTCTTTAATCAGACTACTCAGGGATCAATAAAGTAATAGTCAGGAATAGGAGAATAACGTCATCCATACCTCATCTTTGACTGAGATATCGCGTGACAAAAGAGACGTGATGTGATTGCATGAAAGGTTGCGTAGCATTAACGATCACCATATGATTTAGGTAGTCGTAATGTTTTGCTAGAGACCTCTTGTGACTTGTGGGCTAATGTTGAGTTTAGCCCACTGCCAACTTCATATGGGCCTACAGGGTCGCACGCAAGAACAATCCAACTAGAGCTTTAATTCTAGAGTTTATTCGAGCTATATATATAAATTCGAAATGGCAATAATATTATATGTTAGACACATATGTATGTGTGTATGAACATTTTTGTGAAATTTTTTCTGAATTTCTTCAGATTTTGATGAACATTTTCTCATATGTTTTCTTCAAAGTTCTAGTTCGATTGTATTGCTGATTAAGTAACGTTATGAAATAGGCTGTATGTTACTATAACATTCTGCGTATGAATTAAAGATAGTGCATGTTCATCAAATGAGCGGAAATAAGTTTTTAGTTTCAACCAAAGTTTCTTGAAATTTTCTGAAATAAGTCGACTGGCACATAGTCTAACATTCATGAGTTAGGTTATATATTACTATGTATCCGTTTGAATTAGCAGTAGAAGCTACTTTTTCTACGTGATTTATGGTCTATAATGTAAATATGTTTAATAAGTTTTATCTCAGCTTACGTGATCATGGTTTTTTGAACTCCAATGCATACAAGTTTTATAACTTCTACCATTAAGCATTTGATATCAGAAAGTGATATTATGTCTTTTATTCACCAATATAACAGTCATTGTTCTCATGACGTCATTATTCAGCATATCATCAATAATTATTGTTTCTTATGTCTTTTTTTTTTTCACATGATAAAAAACATTATGTGCATTCATCGGACCAGTTCTAAGAAAATTAAAATCCCAAATGAGTGGAAATAATATTTTGGTTTCAACCAAAAATTCTTGGAGTTTTCTAAATGGGTTGACCGCTATGTAGTCAAAGATTTATGAAATGGGTTATACATTACGCTAACTTCTGCTACTAAACATGTTATGAAATTAAAAGAAGGTTTATGTTCATGAAAATGAGCTGTATTGTTCACTTATGTTGTCAAATCCCATTTTGTCCCCTCTCCATCTCTTTTTATAACACCACGC
>JANTPZ010010334.1:0-15070 GCA_025593235.1 Vachellia pachyceras | reverse complement strand
TAGTTCCCAGCACAGAGACAATATCAGAAATCGTGTCCTCTCACTTTGATGAGCGTGTGCAACCCTTTCACTGCTAAACCTACAAACAAAGTCACACACGCACACATTTAATGTGTTTGGATAGCCCGTTGGGAGAACAGACACATATTCTGAGGTAAATATGTAAGAGAAGTTTTGTCTCGGTAAGCGAAGGAATGGCTTTTAGATGCCTAAACGGGCTATCCAAATAGAGCCAATTATAAGTTTCTAACATGTGGGCTTTCACCCGGTGATTACCGGCTTTGAAAAGCATGTGACCTTTTATCAAGAGGCGAGGCATATAGTGGTAGGGTAGAGAATAGAGAGATGCATGATTTCAACTCATATATAGGTTGTACAACCTTACCCTAATAAGCTAGGCAATATGCATCAAAATCAAGCAATCTATTTTCGTTGGTATCGTTTGGGAACGGGGTAGAGAAATACTTTTACACAAGTCGAGGTAAATATGTGGAGGAGATTATCTCGTTTTACGAAAACACTGTTGAACGTACTTTTAGGGGGTAAATAAGCTTTTCCAAACAAGCACATTATCTAACATGTTTCCCTTCTAATAATAATGGGAAGAACAGGCAATGACGTGCATGATGGTGGAATCCACAAAGCAAATGATGGAAAGATGGAATTCACAAATAAATTCTGGGAATTCCGAAATAGACGTGGAGAGGGAAGTCATAGCAACAGCAGGTGAAATAATAGCGAGGACGAGCTTTGGAATGAGAGATAATGAGAAGGCAAGGCAAGTTTTTGATAAACTAAGAGCTCTCCAAATGACTCTCTTTAAGACCAATCGATACGTTGGTGTTCCCTTTGGGAATTACTTGGACGTTGAGAAAACCCTAGAGGCCAAGGAACTGGGCAAAGAGATTGATGCCCTCTTGTTCTCCATCATTGAATCTCGGAAAGAGTCGAAAAACATGAGACAACCTCAAGATCATCATCAGAAGGATCAACAGGACTTGCTGGGTTTGTTGATGCAAGGGAATAAGTTGACCATGAGAGAACTCGTTGATGAGTGCAAGACTTTCTTCTTTGGGGGACATGAAACTACTGCTCTTGCTTTGACTTGGACTCTGTTGCTTCTGGCTACGCATGAAGATTGGCAAAATCAACTCAGAGATGAGATTAAAGAAGTTGTCGGAGATAATGAGCTGGTTGATGTCAATTTGCTTGCAGGGTTAAGAAAGGTACGATGATCATTGCTTCTCATTAATTGGTTTTCTCCTACGTCCACTTAATTAAGACGTGAAATAATCAACTTGCTAATCAAACTTTTTGCTTGCTTTTTCTGAAAAATGTCAAAAATACTAATGATAATAGTCGCATGCTAGATTTAGAAGAGTTTGAAAAACCCTGGAATATAATTCAGCTTGTCTCATGCTGTTTTGGGTCAGGTTCTACTTGGTTTTACTTAAGTGGAGTGGGTCAGTATAGGGTTTGTTTGAATAGCCCGTTGGGAGAACGGATACAGATTCCGAGGTAAATATGTAAGAGGAATTTTATCTCGGTAAGCACATGAATAGATTTTAGTTACCCAAACGGGCTAACCAAACAATGCTATAAAATTAATGCTGCGTCTACATACATAAAGTTGTTGACCTACTGACAATATTTGATGCACGTGTGTGACCATGGTCTAATATTTCTGTGGCTCATAAAGCTATGGTTGACCATTGAAAGGTATGAATAAAACTAAACAAGAAAATAATAATTTAAAAAAAGTAAATTGAATAGTCCACGCTACAAGACAGAGCATGCAAGTGAGCAGCCCTCAGCCACAAAGTGCAAATTCTTTTTTTGAAAAGAAAATAATAAATTATTAAAAACGCGGTGTCACTTTTAACTTTTAAGCCTTTATTATTTATACGTTCACTAACTTTATTTTTCTCTTTTTTTTCAGCAGCCAAGTGTCTGATAGATAAATATAAACAATCAGAACAAGCCATAGAAACACAAAGTATTTGAATTTGAACAAAACATAATATATATATATATAGAAGAACAATTCTAATAGAAATCGATGATCCAAAAAGTCTATGTAAAATTTAATTTATTCATATTCATCATACGTTTCTTTTAATAATATTTTGCAGATGAAGTGGGTGATGAATGAAGTTCTGAGGTTATACCCACCAGCACCAAACGTGCAACGGCAAGCCAGAGAAGACATTAAAGTGGACAACTTAACAGTGCCTAATGGGACCAACATGTGGATCGATGTGGTGGCGATGCACCACGACCGAGAGCTATGGGGTGAAGACGCCGATGAGTTCAGGCCGGAGAGGTTTAAGGACGACGTTAATGGAGGATGTCGGCACAAGATGGGTTACTTGCCTTTTGGATTCGGGGGAAGAATGTGTGTAGGAAGAAACCTGTCGTTCATGGAGTATAAGATTGTGTTAACCCTTCTTCTTTCTAGGTTTAGGTTTGAACTCTCGCCACGTTATCGCCATTCCCCTTCAATCATGCTGTCTCTCAGGCCTGCTCATGGACTTCTTCTCACACTTGAGCCTCTTCAATGATCATCTTAATTATTCAATTGTAACACTAGCTAGTTTGAAATATAGTATTAAAACCCTACTTGACAGGTCAAATTAGTGAATCAATCTCTTGGCTAGTGCAATATCAAGATTTTAATGGACGGAATGGCTGTATTAATTATATATATATATATATATATCTTCTATATGCTGACTATGAGCTTAAAATGATAACGTTTTGAGTTAAACACGTAGCAATCATTCACATTTCTATTTTAGTAACTCTAAATTGTTTTATTATGTAAAGTTTATACACACAATATGTTCCATTTACTTGTGAATTAATGTCTTTCTTAATTAAAATATTGCTCTTTTCTGAATTATGTATGAATATTTATATATACAAATCATTACTGTCGGTCTAATTTTCAGTTCCTCTACTTTAAAAAGTTGCGGATTGTGTACATCTTAGTTATTTTTTAAGTGATACAAATGATTTTTTTTTCATCCTAAGGTTGTGTCTTGCGTCATACGGTATTGTGTTGTTGGATACGTATATAAGCTTAGAACCCTTCGATCAGCTAGTAACCAAACAACCCAACCATGTAATCAGTTTGAGTACATGTATGATTCGGACTCAAGGCAACACGGGCGCAACTTGGTCAATCTGATGGGTTGCTGGGTTGGTCAGGTTGCATTTTAAAATAAAATGGGCATTCAAAACGAAACTGTTCCACTACTAGAAAATCATAAATTAGCGAGGAAAATTAACGACAACTTTAAAATTCCTCTCTAGATAGCTCAATTAGCGAAGAATTTAGTGAGGAATATTAAATTCCTCTCTAATATCTAAATTAGCGAGAAAAATTAGCGATGACTTGAATATTCCTCTCTAAAATTCCCAATTAGCGAGGAAAATTAAATTCCTCTCTAATTTTTCAAATTAGCAAGGAAAATTAGCGACGACTTTGAAATTCCTCTCTAAATAACTCAATTAGCAAGGAATTTAGCTAGAAATATTAAATTCCTCTCTAAATAGCCCAATGTTATTAGGGTGTGTAAAACCAAAGAAAAAATATATCATATAATTATAAAATTTTTTATTCTTTTTCAGAGTTTTAATTGGGGAAAAACAAAAGTAAATTGATGTTAGGATGTGCTCCACGTTTCATATTAGGTTCAAGCATTTTAATTAATTTATATTTAAAAAATTTTGCAGCAGAAGACAATAATTTTGGTGCACAAATTTTGGCCTGGAATAATTTTGTCACACAAATTTTTTTTGGAATGGAAGATGGAGGCACCGAGTTTCAAACCCAAAGCATGATGGGCACGTTCACTATGAGCATACCACAAAGCCTGGGAGGGACCAGTACAAATTTTGGAATATCATTCATTGCTTGTGAAACGCAAGCATAAAAAATTTCGTCCCTCTCTGCTAGGGTTTCCCTTCCCCTCTGTTAGGGTTTGGTCTCGTGGAGGCGCGTTGCTTCATGGGTTTTGTTGGACCGTCGATCTCTTCCTCTTTCTTGGAGGGCTCATAGTTTGTGTCGGCATCGAGTTGCGGTGAGGTTTTTGTCGGGCCGTCGATCTATCTTTTTTTGTGGAGGATTTATGTTCTTCTCCTCTTGGTGTTTTTTGAGTTTTGTATCGCAATGGTAGGAACATCGCAGGTCAAGGTTTCAAAGAGACTGATGGGGATTCTGAGAGGAGAACCGATGGAAGCCTAGAGTTTCAAATTGATGAAAGATTATGGTGGAATGGATTTGAGCAGAGATGCTCAGAGAAAGAAAGTGTGAACGCTAGGGACCAAGAGGTAAGCAGTGATTCCAATACTCAAATATATCCTTACACTGTTAATTCGGTATTAAGTTTGCTGAAGAGTAGATTGGCTGAGGTTATTATTGAATCCACCTGGGTAGCAAGGGTCATTAGTCTATATAGTGAGATTAGGTGTATATTTGATATTAAGTTTGCTGAAGCAGTGAAGTTTTCTCTGTTCCTCCAACTCTGTTCCTGAATCGTGGGTCATCGACTCATCATCTTTGTCTTCGCAGGTCAGGTAACTCCATCTCTGTTCACTCCATTGCTGAAAAACTATTTCTAAGCTATGGATATACAGAGAAGGAATGTCCGCTGGGTGGTAATAGGAAGGGACTTCCCGCATCCTCAGAGTTTCCTCGCCAGATAATCCCTCCCTCCCTGCTTCCCATACTTCCAAGTACAGATCAGATAACTATAGAAAAAAGAGATATGTATGTTTTGTAGCATCAATTCCGATTCTGATTATGTTCTTTGTTGTGTTATATTCAAATAGTTTAGCGTACCATATGTAACCATCAAATTAAACTGAGGTTTAAGATAATAATGCTGAAGATAGATCAATGACAGAGAATGCTAAAAAGTTTCGAGTTTGAAAGACAAAAGTCAATAGATTAACAGTGATCCCATTCTTAACATATGTAACATCCGCTAGTATTTCTGGTGATATTGTTCTTGCTGCTGCATATGCACATGAATTGCCACGCTATGGTCTTGAAGTAGGTCTTACAAACTACGCTGCAGGTAAATTTTAGATGTGGTTTTGATTTTTCATGATGTCTGCCAACATTTTACTACCCTTGGGATTCATAATTTTCTTTGGAACGTGACCAGCTTATTGCAGTGGTCTTCTTTTGGCTCGCCGAGTCCTTAAGATGCTTGAAATAGAAGAGGAGTACGAGGGTAATGTAGAGGTATTTATGCAGATTCTCTCTCCCTCCTCTCTCATATTTTTGTTCTTATAAGGATTTTGACATTGTTAATTAAAAGGCTTTCGGAGAGGACTTTTCTGTTGAACCTTCTGAAACTAGGAGGCCTTTCCGTGCTCTTCTTGATGGTGGTCTTATTAGGACTACAACTGGCAATCGTGTCTTTGATGCCCTTAACGTACTGAATATTTTCACTTTGGATCTATCTCATACTTTGTCAACAGCAGTGTCCTTGATCTTTTTATTCTTTCATCCCTTGATATAAGCCTATATCTATTAATTGTACTTGTCAATTTTGGCTGTATTCAACTTGTTGATTTTGACTGTATTCAACGTTTTTCTTTATAGTCTTGATTCTTGTTTTCTTTCCTTTCTTGTACAAGCTTGATTTGTATTTCACTTTCTGTACAGGTAAATTTTAGATGTAGTTCACTTTCACTACAGGTAAATTTTTGAATTATAGTCTTGAAATTTCACTTTCACTTTCCTTTTTATCTAAAAATTAGGTTCCAGCTTGATTTGGTTCGGAATTTCAGACTGAGTTTTGGCCCTGCTAAGAATGAATTGTAATTCAAATTGAGTTTACATGTTTACATGCTTGATTCAAATAAGGTGTGCTGCAGTTCAGCATGTTTTATGTGCTAATTTTTTAAAAGGAGTTTGGATTGTCGCACATGGATGTTTATTTCGATTGATATTTTCATGGTCGTGGAACTTGGGTAAATTTGATGATTACAGGGAGCATTGGATGGGGGATTGGATATTCCTCACAGTGACAAAAGGTTTACTGGTTTTAACAAGGATAAGAAAGAGCTTGATCCTGAGGTTCACCGCAAATATATCATTGGTGGCCATGTTGCTGCATATATGAAGGTATGGGATAAGAGTTTATTTCCTGCCAAATGTTCTGAGTATTATGGTGGAAATAAACTCTAATCAAATGGGATAAGTTCAAATGTTCAAATGTTCAAATGGGATAAGAGTTCAAGAGTTTATGACAACCCATTTGATACTTCTCGGCCCTTATCACTAAGTTTGAACTTCTGAGATAAATAACTAACGAGCTTATATTGTTTCAACAACTATGTTATCATGTTGAGGGCATATTTATATGTCATATATAATGAGATCAGAATAACATTGATTTTCTGATTGTTCGATGAAAATTATAGTTTGACGGAATGGCTTCTATAGAAAAACGATAGAAAACCTTTAAAGAAACATAGATCATTCATTTGTCTACGGTTTAGCTTTTTTATGGTTTTAAGATTTTGTACAGTAAACAAATTAACCTCAAGACCCAAGTTTTCTCAAATTTTTTCCCTTATCTTTTAAGCTTGTAAGTTCCTTTTCTGATAGTGGATGGATAACTCCTTTTTCATGAAACAGATCAACATATATGAAGCAGCTATATGTGTACTAGCTTCTCAGATTGCTAATCTCGGTGAGAACTTCATAGGTGTTGTACTTCTCTCCGTTTCCATAAAGTGTCTCAAGCATGGATAAAGGCAGCTGGTGGGATAAAGAAAGGTTATGCTTATGGACCTGGATTACATTCTATCAAAGGAGTTAATGTGGATCACATCCATATTGGTTAAAATCACACAATGATTGTATTGTTTGGAGCTTCTAACTTTTATATGTATTATTTTTTAACTTTAAGACTTTTATCATACATTAGTATGGATGCTTATGGTTAAAGACATTGTGTACTTGATATTATTATTTAAAATTTGATTTTTGAGTCAATTGTATATTATTATTTAAAATTTTTGAGTCAATTGTTTACAACACATTTTTTAAATGCGTAGATTTATATTTAAAATCAGTGAGTCACGTAATTGCTCATTTAACTACAGAATATAACACATTTAGCGACGGAATTGTTAAATTTAGCGATGAAATTAAATTTAGCGACGGCTATGTTTGTTCCATAATTACCATTTAGCGACGGAAAACACTATTTAGCGACGGAATTAGTGACGGAAAATGCTATTTAGCGATGGAATTTTCCGTCGCTAATTAGAGAGGGAAAATGTCCGTCTCTAAATTTAGCGACCCTCGTTTTAGCGACGGATTTAGTGACGAAAAAATCCGTCATTAATTCTGATTTTTCCGTCGCTAAACCTGATTTTTCCATCACTAATTCTGTCGCTAAATCTGATTTTTCTAGTGGAGGGTCTATAAATCCAGCTCACCTCTATGAATAAAATAAGCAATTCCCAGATATCAAATTGTTCAGGCAAACTATCTTTATAGTTTAAAGAATAACTCATTTATGTCAGTGAAGCTGCTGAATGCCTATAAATTACTACTCTCCCTAAAAAACATACAAAGGTTTGTCACTGGCTTTCTATTTTTCACATTGCCAAGTCTTTTTAATTGCATAAACTAAACACATTTCCATTTTAAAAACTTACTTTTTGCCCAATGAGTTTATGTTCTCACTTTCACGATAATGATTTATTAATATAAAAAGGAGTTAGAGTAGGAGTGGAAAAAAAGTTGACAATTTTAGCAGAAATACATGTAAAGCTTGTTTCATATATCAACTATTACAGTATTCGTCACTGCAATAGGGGTTAATATATTCTAAATAAACCCATACAATATGTAAATACTGAATTTTTTTCAAAGGATTAAAATTTGAATAGGGATGCAGTATGACGTAATTTTAGGTATCAATAGTTGTAATGGATTAATTAAGGTGCAGTATGTCATAATTTTAAATATCAAACTGATGATCCAAGACATGACTAAAGCAAGCATCACTGTATGGCTGTCTTCAGTCATTTCCCTATTTTTCATGGTCTTTTTAGAGATTATTTTGATTTAACAAATAAGGTGTCAAGTAATTTCTTAAGGGACCATTAAGTTTTGTCTCTAACTTCTATTATTACCTAGCATGTTCTAGAAGCGTAAAAACTACATATTTGTATTAAACATGTAGACAAAAGGTCTCTTAACCAAATCACGTACCCCCCCCCCCCAAAAAAACAAAAAAAAGATTGGATCCCAATTTTCATAACCTTTCTGCAGGGAGTAGCAGTGTTAAAATAGGTACAATGGTTTAGAAAAAGGACAAAGAAGGAAACAATGCAAGCTTAAAAAGATAAACAAGATATTCAACTTACTTCAAAATGCGTTCTTCAAGTTCCATTGCTGCTGGAAGTGCCGAGGCTTCACCATTTTGCTCATCCTCATCAAGATTTGATGCCTTCCCTTGCTTGCCAACCGCCTCATCTCTCTTGTCATGGTTGTCATCGTCTTTACTCCAACCATAATCTACTTCAAGAGCCTTCCTGGTTCCTCTATCTCTTGACCTTTCTTTGTCTTGATCTGCTTCATTTTCTTTCTCTCTAATCTTATCCTTCTTCTTATCTTTGTCTCCATCTCTATAGTTTTCCCTAACCTTTTCTCTATCTCTATGCCTCTCTCGCTCCCTTTCCTTTGCCTTGTCCCTTTCCTTCTCCTTTTCTCTATCCCTGTCCCTAGCTTTCTCTTTCCCCCCTCCTTCTCTCGCCCTCTATCAGTTTCTTTCTCCAACTCCATGTCCTTCTCATGATACTTATCCTTCTCCCTTTCCTTCTTATCTTTATCCGTCTCATGGTCTTTATCCCTATGCTTCTCTCTATCATAGTCCTTCTCCCTCAATTTACCATCTTGAATCCTAGCCTTTTCACGATGCCTTGTTCATTGAGTCATACCTTGATTCAGACCATGCTTTGTCCATTGAAACAACTGCAAATAATTCAGTTTAAATCAAAATGCCATGAATTTAATCACAACCCTCCTGATGAATGACAATTCAAGGAAAATATGAGAACCCTGTTGCTCATATTGAACCAATTACATGAAACCATATAGACATAGGCGGTTTGGAATACGCATAGCTGATATCATATCCTTTTCAATTTTGTCCCAGACACTTTAACTAAGATGACATCGTAAGCCAATAGTTTCATGTAACTCCTCCAGGTCACTAAAGAATGACAACGAAAACACTCTTTCGATTTATGATCTTCCAATTTCATCTTGCAATTTATGATAATGAAATGTGTTGCCTAGAGCAACTAAGGTGCGCAATTGATTATTTCTGATAGATGATTTAAACTCAAGCTTCTAATGGCCAAAAGCACATCGAGCAAAGTCATTTTCCAGATCATCCAATGTAAAAGCAACATAATCCGAAGCATATAGAAGTAGCTAGTAATCAAAATGAAGAAAGCTGAAGTATAGTAACCAATCACAAATCATTCAGTCAAAAACCAGCAATCAAAGTTAAAAATATATGAACTCAATCTGTAAACATTCCCAGCATCAGAAGCATCAATATTCAAACGATTACACGAGAAGATTCAAAGCAAAAATTAAAACAGAGCAAGAAATGGCAGTGTTGAAAAACACTCAGTAACAGATGACGCGGTGAACAAATTCAAATTAAAAGATTCAAAGCCAAATTGAACTAATAAATCTCAATGAATTTTGGGAGTAGGCAAAACCCTAGGGGTTCAGACCTTCTTCGGTACTTGCCGGAGAACAACCACGCAGGGCAGATAACAGTGGGAGGCGTCTAAGGGCGAGCTTGGCCAAGTGCAGCGGAATGCTCATTCGCCAACAAATAAAAGGGATTTTTTTCCGCTAACCAAGAAAAATTTACCCGGATCTTCTGCCAGACAAAGTTGTGTTCTGTTATAGGAGATCGATAATGCCTGAACTCATTCCGAACCCCGCTTGATCTCCTTCGAAGAGTTTCTTTTTTTTTTTTGTCCTTAGACAATTTTTTTTGGAAAAGGATTGGGCTCGTGAAGACACCTAATTCATGATTCAATGGAGATTGTCACTGTAAACATTGAAGCAAGCAAACCTTCCAGTTTTGACCACCTTCGAAGAGTTTATGTTTGCTTGGGGTAACACATGAAGATACTCCTGCTTGGGCCTACCTTCCAAAGTTGCTAACCAAGTTTGGGCCTCGCCCAATAAGTTTTTACACCAAATTTGCATTTTAGTTTCCTTCAAAAAGTTTTTGTGCCCATATTTAATGCTCAATTATACCTTAAACAAATTATTTCTCTATTTGATAAAACCAAACACTAAAGTTAATTACTGATGGGGTTGGGCTTAATAGAAAGAGTTAAACCCTTAAACTGTGCCAAACCAAGATTTAAATATTCATAGAAGAAGTACTCACATTGTGCTCGTTAAGTAACGCGGTAGAGAAGTACTTTTATGCAAACCGAGGTAAATATGTAAAGGAAATTATCTCATTTTATGGAAAAACACTGTTGAACGTGCGTTTGGCTTTTCCAAACGCTCCAACAAGCAAACCCATTAAGTGCCTGGCAATGTTTCGAATAATATTACCCTTAGTAACAAAACAAAAGTTGATTAGTAAATAAGATTATTCAGTATACAATAATTATGATTGACATAATCATGGGAGTTAAAGATTATACAAAGTAGCATCTTACATTTTAAGCTTAAAAGTATTGCTTGATTATTCTTGTAGTGCTATATGAATATGATTAACATATGAGACAGTATTTTATATTTTGAATTAAAAAGGGTTTAATGTTACTAGTGGAATCAAATTCATGACCCTCACTTGAGAGATTCCATATCAATGAGCTAATAGGCTTATGAAAATATTGATTCTCCGATTCTTAACGTAAGAAATATCTGGGGAGCTGATCCATATTATTTGCCCAATTTTAATTTGTGGTCCAATCTATTATTGATGATCCCTCAACACTAACCAAGTAAGAGAAAAAAAGAGAGAAAGTTAAGGAAAATAATTATGATGTTTTTGAAAAAATATACTACTACCTCTTGTCTTTGATATAATAGCTAATTGACTTTTTTAAAAGATTAAAAATATTAAATAAATTATTTAATTATAATATATATTTTTAAATACTTATGTGTATCATTGGATTATATAGTGGTTTATGAGTCAGAAAAATTAATTTTTAAGAATGATAAATATATTAATTAATTAACTTTTTTATCCTCTCAAAAAATTCAACTTGCTTTTATATTAATGACCGGAAATAGGATATAACTGTGAGCATCCATTATTTAGTTTATCTATTTGGCATATATATTCAAACTTATGATGACTACAAATGATGTATTTCAACTTATGAACAATGATTAAGTTGAGGCATGTGTAAATATGATGCCGTTATGATGACATGTTTTAGTCATGGAAAATGAGTTGAAGGGCTTTAGGTTTGAAACCACAATTTTGAAAAGAGAGGTTTAAGAAGGTATGGATTTGGAAGTGAGCATTCATATGTTTAAAGTAGACATCCTGAGTTTTTCAGTGAAACCTAAGTCATCATGCTTGAATGAGTACGTAACAAGATATATTTTTTTAAAGGTGAGCATTACATTTTGGATATAATATTCCCTCAAAGCTAGCTTTGGAATTTAAGTAACCAAATCCAAATTATTTTCGTAAATTAATTAACTTATAAGTTATTATTTTTTGAAGTCTGAATTTTGATTTTCCTCAACATAGAGATTCTAGATAATAGATTTTGGTGATTAAACTAAATATGTTGAATCAAGATTTGAATTCTCACTAAGAGAGATGTTCATATTTAATAATTAAGATTACTTTGAATAGTATCACCTTCGATAAAGGACAGCTTGATTAGCATAAAAAACTTGGGTTATCAATTATGGTTTTTTAGTGGATAACATGAAGAGCTAAATTTGGGGGTTTTTTTTGGAGAGGAGCTAAATTTAGTGACTATTTTACCCTCTTTTAGATTATGATATTCCAATAATAATCATTACAAAAATAAAAAAAACAAACTCATCGAAACTCCATTCGGTTCACTCTGTACCTCCTACTCCTACCCTACCGTTAAACCAAACAAGCCCTTAAAGTAGACATCATGTGTTTCTCAATGAAACTTAAATCATCTTGCTTGAACAAGTATGTTACAAAATATAATTTTTCAAAATGAAGTATTATGTTTTAAATATTGGTGCGAACCCAATAGGGAAAGATCCCAAGAACCCACAGCCAATCAACCATGTATGCACCCCAAGAACGCTAAACAAAAGTTAACGATCCATTTGAACCCTTGAACAAAGAAGAACAAGGACCACAAGTGTTTAAAGACGCTACAAGGTTGATCAAGCCTTGATAAGTCGTTAGTTCAATAAAGAACCCTAAAGAGAATCCACTCTCAAGAAGCAACTTGCACAATGCAAAGTTTAACCTAAAAAATAATCTCCAATATTATTCATTAAATGAGGAGTACAATGTATTTATAAATATTACATTCTCAAAATTCTATCCTAAAAAGATAAAATTCAATCTAAAAGATAAAATTCAAATCTAAAACTGATTTCTATCCTAAATCTAGGTAGAAGGATATTCAAAAGAATATCTGCTATCTAATTTAAATTACAAATTTTGGCATAAATAAAATAAATAAAAGATAATATGCATTTTAGGTCCAAAATATGATTATTTATGCTTAAATGAGTTCTCCTATGTATAGCCTATGGTCCAAGCCCTTTAATTTAAAGCCTCCAAACCTAAAATATGATCTGTAGATCCACTTTCAACCCAAATCAAATTAATAACGTTCTTGGAGTCTTCTTTCTCATTTGTTGCTCCAAATGCTATTTGCCTCATTAAAACCTCTTGCACAAGCCCGTTTAATGCTTCCCTAACTCTCTTGGCTCTTGCTCTTGTGATTAGTCCACTTGGGATTTACAAAGTCTCATTTGAATTTGATGAGTCATCTTGTTGGGTCGCATCAAATATGATTCCATAAAGTCCTCTAGGGAAACAAGACTTGAGTGATGTTTTGCAATGTCTTACCTGATTAAATGTATAGCATATAATATTCTCTTAAAGCTAACTCAAGAACTTAAAGTAACTAAGTCCAAATTATTTCCATGGATCAAGTTATGATTTTTTTAAAGTCAGTGTTTGGGATTTTAATTTTCCTACATATAGCTTCTAGACCATAGATTTTAGTGATTAAACTTGAATGGATTGGAGTGTCGAATTGCCAGATTGCATTTTTCCCAAAAAGAGGGATGTTTGTTTATATATTCATTTATTGTATATATTTATATTATAGTATTGTTGAAGGCAATCTTGTTTCATGTTGTTCAGACACTAAATGTAGACATAATTGTAGTAGGGGTTCAAATTAGAAAATAATCTATCAACAATTGTGTACATATAGTTATATAATACATTTTAAATAAGATCTTTGAGTTTTCAATTACATCATGAGACTTGTATTGACAATATTTTCCCTTACACCATGCAACACAAACTTATTATTGACAACCAAACTAATTAGATTAACAACTACTTAGACTTGTATTAACAACACGTTTTCAGTTTTAAGTAACAATTGTTCTCAGCACAAAAAAATTTGTTATTGACAATTAAACTAATCAGGTTAACAACTATCGAGACTTGTATTAACAATAAAGAAAGTGATATTTGAATCTCTACTAAAAGTGATGCTCATATTTGGTACTTAAAAGTATTTTGAATAGGATCACATCTAAAATAGAAGAATAATGTAATTAATCTGAAAATTGTGATATCAATTATGATTTTTTTAGTGAATAACATGAGGTTGAGGGCTTGAGGCCCAAGTTTTTAACTCTTAAGGCCCAATGATGATGGGTTCAAATGAGCGCAAATGTATGAAATTGCATTAGAAAAGGATAATCTAATGGCTTCTATCAAACATTCCATGCAAATTGCTACGCACGCATTTAGCTTCTGCATCTTTGTATTCACATGCACTTTTATGGAAGTTGATCTTTTGAATATATTTTTTTTAAAAAAAAAATCATTACCATGTCATGGAAATGTGTAATCTGGTTTGCGTGTGGTTGTCTCATTTAGTTGTAAAGAGAGGAACAAAGTCAATTTATTTTGGTTTGGTTGTCTAACTAATGTTAAGTCTTTTTTGAACATCACATATTATAGTTATTAAAATTAATTAAATGGACCCCTTTTAGATAAACGATAATAAACTTTTTCAAATTTTAAAAGCTCTCTCACCTTACGACACCTTATTCACAACGTATTATTAACTAGCGGAATTTTCTTTTTAATAAATTACAATGAATTAATTTTTCAAAGTTTTTATGACAAAAAAATTTAAAAGAACCTGTTTATTATAAATTTGGTTAAAACTTAAAAAGAAACTTATAATAGCTTATATATAGGAACTGTGTGCTAATCATTCATTCTTTGGATGGTCCACTAATTTTAACTGTTTATTTGTTGCTTAATATTTTAGATCTATAGAAAATTAATAAATTAACAAGATAATTCAAATGTCTTTCCTAGATGGTGATTAGTCTTAGTCATAATGCATGCTTTTAAGTAATTTTAAGACAAAAAAAAAATTTAAGAGTCTCCCTTATGACTATCTATTCTACATATACTTTTTTGTTTGGATTTATTTTTTAGTTTAACTTTCCTCGAAATTTCCTTACAAGAGTTCATAAATAGAAAAATGCTATATATAAATTAATTATATAATATATATTAGATAACTTCATTTAAATTTAACCTTGAAACAAATCCTCTATGAGGCAATGCACATAATAAAATAAAAATAGGGAGATTTACTATTTGGTCCCATGTAATGAAGATATTTAGCAAATGGTCCCAAAGTTTAAAATATTTAAAAAATGGTCCCATTGACAACACGAGGTGTTGTCAATGCAGCACATGGGGTTGTCACTTGACAACCCCTGACAACACCATGTGCTGTATTGACAACACCTCGTGTTGTC
>JANTPZ010010329.1:0-14616 GCA_025593235.1 Vachellia pachyceras | reverse complement strand
TTTCAATGTTTAACTTCAACCACAAAAGACAGCTTTCATTTTGTACTCTCTGACTATTCCTCTCCATTTCTTTTTTTTTTCTTTTCCTGTCACCGTAAGTCTGTAATCATCGCTGCCTGAAAAAGTGAGAATCCCAATGCCATTCCCTTGTACTTCTCTCCTCTCTCACCCTAAGGAAAAAAAAACTTCAAATCCACAGTCAGTTAACAGTTTATTCTTTTACGTATTTATAAATTAAATATTTTATATAAATTTACTATTTTATTATTAATTTATTATTGTATTAACTTTATTTTTTCATACACGTAAATTAAACTGGACAAAGGTAATAAAATTGTTGAATTGTAAGTGAAAGAGTGCATGGACATGTGCAGAGTGTCAGATTCAAAATCCTTATTTAGAAATGTAAACTATTTTTTAAAAAGATAAGTGAGATTTATTCTTAATATTTTTTGAGAAGAATTTACACAAAAGTTTAGTATGTTCAAAATAAACAAATGAGTGTGCAAAATAAATCACATAGTACTAACATATACATAATTTTTGAAAGTTAGGGGTGCGACTAAACCTAAACAAAATGTGGATGTAGTCGCGGCGCTTGAGGAGGTATTACCACAGTTTAGTGAAGCTGGATTGACCTACCTATGTGGCCAAAACTAAAGGGTTTGCTTGACATGTTTTAGTACCCTTAAGGATAGACCTCAGTAGATCATGAATTAGATACCATACCCGTGTGTGAGTTCAGCACATTTCCTAAAATTTGTACTCCAAACAATATGGGTGGAGAGTGGGCAAATTACGTGGTGTAACCCCGTCCACGTAAGAATTTCGCACGGGGGCAAAGGGAGGGAGGGGTGTAACAGTAAATAGCAACAGGAACGAGAATAGGATGGCGTGAAGCGTGCATGGACAACACGTATGTAAGAGGAGTTTGAACTCCTGCAGCACACACAACCATGAACCAACCACGCTCCGTCTCTATTATCTCATCTTCCCTTGCGCACACGCTCCCCACGCTCCACTCAGTCGCGAGTGGCAAATTTAATGTTTACGTCATTCAATCTAAGAGGCCGCGGTCTCAGGCTATTTATTTACAACACGCTCTTATTTATTTATTTATAATTTGTTTATTATTAGACGAAACTTGAAAGTTCTGTGACTTAATAAGCATGGTTAGCGAGTGAATCCTCACATTTATGTAAAATCGATATACAGCTTCATAAGTTGTTGAATCATAAATATAAAAAAAAGTCATTTTGATGCTTTAAATCGCAAAGTCAAACAAACACTACGCTAATGATTTTATGCATGTTTGGGAAGACTTTTTTCCAACTCTACATGTAAGTCAAGACAAAAAGTATTTTGAAATTTGTAAAATACATCTTAAAATCCGTAAAACCATCTTAAAATTTATAAATTTATTTCTCTTAATGGATTCCTAAACATATACATAATATTCGCACCAAATTGATCAGAATCTATCTCATATCTCATTTCCTTTGTTTTGGAATGATTTTGCAATTAATAACCTTTTTTTTTATTTTCCCCAATTTTTTTAAGGAAAACCACTGAAGAAAAAACGTATAGCCTCACAATTACTTACTCCTCTCTCACTCTTTTATCTTTATTTTTCTCCCATTATATAAAATTTGCACAGAGTTGTATTATAAATAATTGATAAATTACATGACTTGTTATAATTAACTTAAATATTTTACAATGATATTAATAATAAACTTTTGACTGCTTAGATATATATATCCATTATTACTTATAAACCAAAGCAAAACAAAGAAGCAATAACTTGTCTGATATTATCACGTATATAATAATTATGTTTATTGCTTCCATATTAATTAAACACTCATTTTGATTTTAAATATAAAATTTCACATTATTCTAATCCAAGTTTCATATTGAACTTCAACGTTTTATTTTCTATTTTATAAATACTTTAGAGGAAAAATATTTCGTTAGCCAAAAATCAATATGAAATTAACAGTCAACGTCTATTAATTAAGGTGCAGGTACAATAATTTTGATATTTGAGCAATAACATAGGAACAAAAAGTCCTTTAATCCTTACAAGTATAGTATAAAACTTAGTAAAATACGTGATTTGGGATATTTTTGGGATCGCAACAGAGAAGTATTCTTACATAAGCAAATGTTAATATGTGGAGGATATTATTTTGTTATAAAGAAAAGCACTATTAGGCGTGCGTTTAATTTTTAGAAATGTTGTTCCAAATAAACCCATAAAGACATAAACAATAAAACATTACTTCTCATGTACTGTAGCGCAACTAATCATTTATTTTAAGGTAATTATTATAATAACTAATTTTAAGTTTTGTGCGTTGGAACCTTAAAACCCAATTAACATCAAGCACATACATTCCTTAAATCTTTCTTAGCTCTGGCATCCGAGATTAACGGACGTTAGATTAAGGTTTTTTGCTATTGTATTTATAAAAAAAGGATTTTTTAAGGAGTTCTTTGATATTATACAAGAGCAATGCCTTTGATCAGTTCATGGTTTTTATTAGATCGTCATAAATTGTACGATTTCATGTTCGTAGATGGAGCAACTACTTGAAAAGGATTTTTTTACAGACAAAGCGTCTTTGGAAGGATGCATGGGATGGATTAAGAAAGAGACAAAAAGGATTCATACTATGGATTGTGGAAGATCCGGAACACACAGTGTGAAAGCGAAGGCGCGTGAACGTGAAGATCAACCTTCAACTCACAGCGCCACACCGTTTCAAGCATTCCAGGGAAAGCGGATATTTGTCCTACCCCTTGTAATTTGCCTTCAACTAAACACATCTTCGTCACCTTCTTTGTATCATTCCCTCTCCCATTTCGTTTCTTATTCTTCTTCTCTGCCCCGTTTCCTTCTCCCTGCTGGTCATACTAATCATGGCGGAATGATTATTACTGTAACACTTTCTAAAGAGCTCTTTGACAAAGATGGGTTCTGGTTCGAAAGTTGGGAATAGCAGTTTTGATTACTCCTTTAAGGTGTTGCTGATTGGCGATTCTGGGGTTGGCAAGAGCAGTCTTCTTCTCAGCTTCATCTCCAACTCTGTTCAGGACCTCTCACCCACTATTGGTACTTCAATTCATTCTCCCACTCTTCTTTAGTTTCATCGGTTATACCATAGCGTGATTGTCGTCTCATCTGAGATAATGTTATTTACAAGTGTTTATTATTGGGGGGAATCTTTTTTTTGGTATTGGAATCTTGCAGGATGATATGGTTTCTTTTCCGAATTACTTGGGTGGATAGAACAGGATGTTTCTACTATTAGTTACCTCGTGTAGGACAGGATGGTCCATCAATTCTTGGCTTGAATGTTAAACCCTGGGATATGGAGTTTTCAATATCCAAATTGAAAATCTATAAACGGCTTATCCAGAATTCAGGGGTTCCTCTATTGATGTTTTTTTTTTTGTTTTTTTTTTGTTGTGTGATTAAGCTTTTGAAAACTTTTTGGGCATAAAGTTGGGACAGCAGAGACTGACGATTATACGCTGAGATGACTATATAGAATATAGTCATCCACAAAAAAAAAGATTTGGACTGATTATACAAGAGATGTCTATTTAAGAGAAAATGGTAGAAATAGTTTGAGATGGTTTGGACATATACAAAAGTCATTGGTAATTCCGGTGAGGAGAGTAAGATTGGACAATATGGAGTCCTTTGGGAAAGAGTAGAGGAAGACCTAAGATAACGCTCAATGAAGTTCACTTAGTCATGGATTCCTACGGAATTGCTCACCAAGTCAGCCTCCACTTTACAGTTATTCTGAATTGTTATATGTGTTTGTTATAAGCTTGCTTCAAGTCTGTAGAGCTAATTTGAGCTTCTTATGCATTACATGAACTGCACTAGGCGATATATAATGGAAAAACGCTTGACGGTTTTGTTGCTGAGGACCATGAAATCTTGCTCATTATTTGATTAATTCATATTCTTGTTTACCTCTAAAGATGCCAATGTTCTTAAATTATTTTCAGGTGTGGACTTCAAGATCAAGCTCCTTACTATTGGCGGTAAAAGATTGAAACTTACCATTTGGGACACAGGTGACTGATGATCAGTATTTGCTTTATATCAATATTTTCTTGTAAACAGGAAAAAGGGGGTATATCAATATTTGCTTTGCTGAAGTATTAAATGACAGTTCAAGTTGTTACCTGTACTTTTATGCTTTCCCTGAAAAATGAAGAGGCATTTGACTCTACATAGCACACCTAACTGAAAAAAATGTGTATAAACACTAAGAACTTGTTCTCTTTCCATAATTCTGTGGGCCAATCTCTAGTCTCCACTAATGAAAGAAGTTATGGCCTTGATTCTGTATTGAATTGACTTGATGAACTTATTTGTCTCATCCCTTCCAGATTTCTGGGGTTATATATAGTTGGCTACTATTTGTTGCCAATGGAATTCCATAATCATATCACATGAAACCTGTCACCAGTTATTGGTGCCATTTATTAATTTAATTTGAATCTGTTGCAGCCGGCCAGGAGAGGTTTGGAACTGTGATAAGCTCTTACTACAGAGGTGCGCATGGAATCGTTCTTGGTATGCTAAAGATATTGAAACACTGAACTTAGATGCTTTTTAGTACATATTATATTTAATACTCATCTAGTCCTTAATATTAGACCCACTTAAGATCTGAGGAGCATATCTCATATAAAGATGAATTGCTATGAGTACAGATGTCCTGTCAGACAAATGCTAGGGAATGCAGGGGGCACGTCTTCCAAAAGAAGCTTGTCTCATTTGTTTCTTATATAAATATGGAAGTTGGTGGCTAGGTTCTTTCATTGCATTTTTGTATTATTTGCAATTTTCATCCATTATAGTTGTCCTTAGCATAAGTTGTGGACCTGAATTAAACACAATTTTGTTCCTTTTTTTAATCATCTTTATGCTATGCATACTACATTACTACGCATCACCAGCTCAGAAACCACATTTTCCAAGAGGTGAATTAACTACAGATCAGTTATTTTTAATTATTTTGTCTTGAATTGTTCTTGCTTATTCATCAGCAAAAGTTTTTTCACGTTCTGACTTGCTTCCAAATGTAGGAAATGCTGTGGTCAATCTGAAGGAAAAGTTTAGACTTTAGGATGAATAGTACTATTGCAAGTGAGAGGATAGGGCAAAGGATTTGTTCCTTAAAAATATCAATATTTAAAATATACTTATTCTGGCACTGGTCTACTCAGAGCATTTGCAGTAACTTATTTGGAATTTTTGGTAGGAAGGAGTATACTTTGAAACGTTTGTGTGTTCACTTATTTTGCTTTCCATTAGTCCTTGATTATTATGTTGAAATCTAACAGTTTTTCTCTTCAAATTTCAAATCCAGTATACGATGTGACGCGGCGTGAAACATTTAAAAACTTGGAGGACTTATGGGCGAAAGAATTTGAACTCTACAGCACAAATCTTGAGTGCATCAAAGTTCTAGTTGGGAATAAGGTGGATAAGGTAAATTTTATGTTAAATGATCATATGGTAAAGGAAACAAATCTGATTATACAATTTTATTTTTTATCCAATATCAGAGGTCCAAAAGTACTAAAGTTGTTTCCGGCCTAGATTTTTAAACCGTGGTTCTTTTTGACCTCCAGGATAGTGAAAGAGTTGTAACCAAGGAAGAGGGTATGGCTCTTGCACAGAAACATAGATGCTTGTTTGTAGAGTGTAGCGCCAAAACTAGAGAAAAAGTTCAGCAATGCTTTAATGATCTCTCCTTGAAGGTATATGATTTTGTTTTAACTTCCTTTTTCCTATTATTCTGATAATTTTCAATTTGTATTGCTTGTGGATGGAAGGAATGGTTTTTACTTTCCATTTTATAATTGTAACTGGTATGACCCGTAATGGTGAGTGACTGAATTCTCAAGTTACATTGCAATTTTTTAGCGTTGAGTCTTGGATTTGTTAAAATTGGATTATTTGTGGATATTGAATACATTACATGCATCTCTCAGTCGGTTTAGTTTCTTCATGTTTTGAGCTGGATGCTTATACAAAATTCATAATCCTTTGATTTTGGAATTAAATAACAATTAAGTTTTGAGATTACTAGTTCATACTTTACATTCAAAACCTATCAAGTTAAGTTAGTCAATGAAAATAATCAACTTGATGCCTTACAGTCTTTTGGTCGAAAAGACTAGGGATGCTGGAAGTAGCAGTGCACAACAAACAGTTATGACTGGAACTGAATTGAGCTTAAATAACACAAAGCTGAATTAAAATCTTGGTTCAATTTTTCCCCAAGTAACACCAAAGAGAACACTTAATGGGGTTGTTGAATGAGACGTTTTGGTTAACAATTTATCTAAAAATTTGGTTATTGATTGAGTTTAATGGCGCTTTGCTATTCATGTGCTCGACTCTACTTAGTAGAATAAGGCTTCTTGTTGTTGTATTCGTCTTTGTTTGAGTATAAGATGTGTGATTAAGTATAAATGAGCTGTTTTCTTTTGGGGAAATATTGTTCATAATGACAAGAATTAGTCGGTGTAGCATTGAACTGCATGGCTTGCAGCTTAATAATTGTGTCTTCTCTTCAATCAACCATTGATTTGCAGATGTTGGAGGTACCGAGCTTACGGGAAAAGGGGTCTGTTGTAGTGAAGAAACAGAAGCAAAAGCACGTGTATGAGAGGATGCATCGGGGTGGAGGCTGTTGTTTAGAGTAAATATATGCTGCAACAAGAAGACACATTAGATTCCACACTAGATTTTTTTTAATTACTAGCAACAGGAAGTATTTTATTCATATTTACATGATCAAATAGCCCAGAAGAATATTATCCTTTTGATATTTATTCAAGCCTGGTGTCATAAATTTCTCAAGCAGCTGGTCCAGATGGGTTTTCTGCTGTTAATAACTAGTGCTTTAGCTTTAGAAAAAATGTCAAGTACATGTTATGTAAATATGTCTTGCATCCATTTTATTTGTGTGAAAGTAAGTTTTGGATCTGTCTTGGTAGGATAAGCCAGAGAAATATTTGTTCTGTATTTTGATTTATTTGTTTTTTGGTTTCTCCTTTGGGTTGAGTGATGAATTTGTATTTTTATTTAACCTCAATTCTTATAGAACCATAAGTAGATACTTACACTATCAGTTCATTATCTTTTAGTCAAGTCAGAAGCAGCATATATTCATGTGTTCCTTTTATCTATTGTACTGTGGTTGGGAATTCAGAAGAATTCCATGGCTTTGTTTTGGATGTGTTGTTGATTTAGTCATTAGTTAAAGATATTTGGAAGAATGGCAAAAGGTGAGGATTATATATTTTGATCATTTGCTTGATATATAAATTCAGAATATTCAATTAATTTAATTCTCACTATACTTATTAATTCTTTCCCTGATGATGACTGATCAAATTATATGTTGTCACGATCATTTGAAAACAAACTTCAATACTGCATAAACATTGTTTAAAGTCAACAAAGGTTTATTCAAAGGTTTGTTGTTAGATTCATAAGCTCATGAATTTAAATTCTGCTCAAAATTTAAGGATCTTAGCAATAGACGATATGTAAATGTTATTTGAGCCTTAAGACATTTTGATTACAGTGAATCTTTGAATCCAATTCATCTAAATTTTATTTCTACAAAAAAAATAATGAAGATACTTGTGGAATTCCTCTGGACTATCTATTCTTTTGGAAGTGTCGCCTCCCACCACAATCCCACTAGACCCAGTAAATGGGAAAATTGATAAATCTACCCTTGAATTGCTGAATTTCTACTTCCACAAATTTATTTGAAAAAATAACTTTTTTAAAAAAATTAATCCATTAATCTTCATCATTAATATCAAAATTTAACTAATTTACCGTACGCAAAATGAAATCGAATAGCCACATTTGTAAATATGTTAAATAAAAATTGAAATTGTAAAATTTCAAAATTGAACTAATTAACTTCCAATTAACCAGACTCGTAGTAATGGGTACATAAATTTAATGGCTTCCAATTTTAGGGCTCGTTTGTCATCGCTGTGAGAAATCTAAAATCTAGGTTTTATCCAATTATTTATATTTTTCAGAAAAGGTATTTTGGAGATAAAATCTCTGTATGAAACCTAAGTTTTAAAAAAGTTATTTTCTTGTCAAATATCACCATCTCTCTTGATAAATTTTCTCTTTCCTATTTTTTCTTTATTTTTCTTTCATACTTACGTTTTACCTCGGAATCCGTAAAAATTATTCTCACCATAACTTCTCAAACACTTAACTTTTAAAAATATTGGTTTTGTCTTGGAATCCATAAACAATATTCTCCCAAAATCTATAATAGGTGAGAATAGCAAACTAAAGTAAGAGCTCTTTGGCACCACCATGCTATGAAGTATGAATTCGTTCATTCACTTGTCAATAATAACAAACTTTTATTTTCGATAGCATCAATAGGAACAAACTTAGTGATACTGAAAATAATGAATTTGAGGAATAAGTAACAATGATTTATATTTAATATCCTTATATATATATCTCCCTAAATTATCTTCCCTATCATATCATATATGTGACCATCTTTGCAAATAGATCTCTAAGAAAAAGCTTTCATTAAAAAAAAATGAACAATAGTTATCTATCAAATAAAATTTAGGCACACTTGTAATTTTTAAAAGGCTGAAATCCAATTTCAACATAATTTATAAACTTGTATTGGTGTATGATCCATGTTTTTCTCGTTTGTCGAAGTTGATGCCTAACAATTTTATTAAAGAAATTTACTATATTTATCTGTAAGGTAGAAAATTAATATATATATATATATATTATATAATTTAACTGGCATTTTTCCAATCATGATTTAATTATTATCACATTAACGAACCATATGTCAATAATATGCACGAATCTCATTTATTTGTGAAATAATATAGTAGGAGTATTTCACGAGCGCACAACTCAAATAAGTGTAGTTTATGATGAGAATATTCTAGTTTAGTACGAGTATGTATTCGGTGTTTGATTTTATGAACATTTATGCGTTTATTCTTATCAGAGATAGAGTTATGCAATTTTCTTTTAAGTTTTGTTGATTCAAGTTACCATTCTGCATGATTATGGTAAAGTTGATCTCACTAATGAGGATCAGTTGGAAAACAAGCATGTATAAATCACATTCATGTAATTTTCCATGCAATATATCTATGATTGATCTATGTAGTTGATTGTATACATGTATGTAATCATCCTAGGATTTATTTATGAGTAATATGATGGAGATCCTGTTTGATTTTATATTGATGCAATCAATGAACCAAAATGTTTAGTGAATAAATAATGGCAATTTTGGGAGTGTAATGTTTTACATATTTAAGTTACATATGCGCCCTAATATGAGATTGTTGGAATAATCTAACAATTGATCACATATTACATTTATATGTGGTGCCATTACCTTTTGATTCGGCTTAATTTATAAAGTGATCTATTTAGGCTTGCGGAATTAAGTGAGCTCAATTAAGTATTATGGATTAATATTTACTGAGGCTCAACTTGCTGACATATATTCATTGATGGGTTGAATACTGGATCCCCTATAAAAAGAGTGGTATGATTCCCAGGTTAATTAGGGTTATCATAATTGACGCCTTATTTCACCATTTGCGGACGACTTCTCTCTTCCCCAGTGATAACCCGATTGATCTGCCCGTTCCAACAACCACATTTATGAATTCATGTATGCAATGATTTAAAATATTCCATTCAACTTATATGCTTGTTAAAACACAACACTAACATCTCAAGGAAAGGAAAAGGGCCCAACAAAAAATAAATTAAAGGATGAAGCTTGTTTTATCAGTAATGACAATCCACCAAAGCAGGCGCAGAAGAAAAAACCAGAGTTGCTTGCTGCTGTTGCTTCTGCTTCTTGAGAACAAAGGCAAAAGATGATGAATCGCTCTGATGATCATCTTCTGGGGCAGGAAGATTAAGATCTAAATCCAATGACAAAGCGTTCCTTTTCATTCTGGGTTGATGATGATGATGATCTTCATTGTGATATTGATCTGCTTCCAATCCCACTGGATTGTTGTTAAGCGCCAATAACGTCGCGTTGTTCGTCAGCGTTGTCCCATTGGGTGCCCTGTGCCTTCTCATATGGCCACCTAAAGCCTGGCCTGAAGCAAACTCAGCCCCACAGATAGAACACTCGTGAACCTTATTCTTGTTGTTAGGATTGCTCCCACTACTCAGAAACTGGAAAGAAAGTGTGCTGTGATTAATATTATTCTTGCCTAGAATGAAGTCTTGCTCTTTCTTCATCTCTTTGTCTAGAATGAAGGCCATTGGAGGTGAGTTCTTAGGCTTCTTGTGGCTTGCTCTGTGGCCTCCTAGTGCTTGGAAAGAAGGGAAGGTTTTATTGCAAGTCTTGCATTCATAGACATAAAAACCTGCTTTGTTAGCTCCCATGGTGGTGGATGATTCTATGAATTTCTTACTGCTGTTAAGATTACAGTTGTTGTTGCTTTTAGGCTTCATCATCATCAACATCATGTTACCGTCTTCCTCAGCGGGTTTCGGAGGATCCCGAGATTGGCCTTGAGCAAGAAGGATCAAGCAATTGGCCATATCCTCCTCTTCCTCTGTGCTGCTGCTGTTATTTGCTTCGAATTCAGCAGAAGAAGTTGTTGTCATCGAGGGGGCAGAGTTCTTGGTATCATCATGTCATCTCATCATGGTATCATCATCATCATCATCATCATCATCATCATCATCATCATCATCATTGTCTTCACCTAGAAATTGATTATCTTCTTCGGTTGCGGCGATGGCGGCGGTGGGGAGGGGAAATGGAGATTGTGGCCTCACTCTTTTGGTTCTTTTGCCTTTGACGATCTGGGTTTGGTCTTTATTAGCCCCTATAGAGATGATAACCTCTTCTGGTGCTTCCATGGCCGACTGAGACAGAGCAGAGCGAGACAGAGACAGAGAAAGGGAAGGAAAAAGGGGAGGAAGAAAGGCTAGGAGGTGAAGAAGGAGAAGCAGGGGAGGCAGAGTAGTGGTATGGTTGGGTATGGTTATTTATATATCTATGAAGATGGGTTGTGTGTGTGTTAACTATTGAATTCATGAGTCAAATACCACCCAATTACAAACAGTTACTGTGAATCACTCCTCCCATTCCTTTTCCTGATGTCCTTAAATTTAGCTAACTTGCCGCTTCCAAATTTTAGAAAATCTCATTTAAGACTTTATTCCTTGTTTGGTTTATTCTTTTCCTAGATTTGGTCAGGTTACAATTGGGCTCAAAGTAATTTAAGATATATCAAATTGTAAGAAAATAACATAACAAGGTATCATTTTAAAGCAATTTACTTGGTTGACCAAACACATAAATAATTTTAAAATTACATAGGGTCCGTTTGAGAATACGATGGAGAAGTGTTTTTATCATTTACGAAATAAATGTGTGAAATAGATTATCTCATTTTGCAGAAAAACACTATTTCTAAAGTGTGTATATATATAATTTTGAGAGCCAAACAAGGTTTAGGGAGTGAATGTGAATAGGAGAGAGATGACAATGTAATTTAGAAGGAATTGACCAAAATTAGAGTGGGGATGAAGGGTTAACAGATTGTCCCACTCTTAATAACCAAAAGCTTTGGTGGCTCACTCTATTATTAGCTTCCTTCATAACATAACATAACATGACTTTCCCTCACTACTTCATTTCAAGCTCTTAATCCACTTTTATTTATTCATTTTTGCCTCTTGTATCTTCAACTTTACTATTTATGCAACCAATCCCTTTCTCTAACCATTTCTCTCTTTTACTCCTACTTTTTTAGTTTAAATCTTGTTTTGTCCTTATTAATTTAACTATTTAAATGTTTTGAGAGGTTCTATATCAATCTTTTTTCTTTATGAATCAACTGGTATCATATGTTTTTTTTTAATCTATTACTAGGTATATGAACAATTGATTATTCTGATTTGGGGAAGTGATGACCCACAATATATGCACTTTGTTACTCCAGATAATTATCGCTACCATATGGATGTAAAGTCATATTAGAATTTAACTAATTTAATTAATTCTCCAAAAATTTTGTTGGCTTTGATCACATGGATGTAAAGTTTTTTGTTGACAATAATATTTTTTAATAAATGCCAAAATAATTTGATTTTAGTTATTGTAATGTTTACTAAGAATATTTCCACACACTAAGTCAAGAAGAAGAAGAAGACACATACTGAGAAAAATAAACTAATATGAAAAATATGGGAGCTTGAGGAGCATTTAATAGGCTTTCATGTTGAGAAAGAGAAATTAGAGCATGAGCTTCTAACTTATGCATCATTCCAAAGCATGTCACTCAAATTTCTGTTTTTTAATTAATTTTGAGATGTGAGACTTTGCTCATCTCTCTATTAATTAATCCATCATGATTTTCAACAACACCCACAAGCTTCCTCCTTTATCAAAACATGTATTATTTATTATATTTGTGAAAGCTAGTGAGTGATTGCTCCTTCCTTTTGTTTTTTATTTCTTGTTATTTTTCCTTAATACTAAACATTTATGTATACAACGTTTCAAAAGTTTAAGTTAAACGTATATTCAACAGTGTTTTTTCGTAAAATGAGATAATTTTCTCCATATATTTACTTCGACTTATATAAAAATATTTATCTACCCCGTTCCTAAATAGGCCCATAGTGTGTTATTGCTACCAGTGGGGCTTGATTTTTTTTGGGATCAGAAGCAAGTCTTTAACTTGATCATGTTAAGTTAAAGGGCACTCTCATCAAGGGAGAGGGTTCGATACCGGAGAAGGTCACATTGTTGTGGCTCCAGTCGTAGCGCTTGGGGAGGCATCCTAGCTCCTGGGTGTTAGGTAAATGCCTGAGGATAATTGACGGCTCGCCCTGCCCAACTTTGGTATGACCTAAGAGGAAGGGAGATTTCGCCCTGCCCTTGACTTGTGGGTGAGCCCAACCCCCTGCATAAAATTGATGTATAAAAAAAAACTTGATCATGTTAAGTTAGAAGTTAAAGTACATGTTTTTTTAAGGCATATTAAGCAAGAAATTATTATGTCAAAAAATCAAGTGGGAGAATATATGTTCTAATTTGCATATAATGTTTTGTGAAAAAAATTAAGTGGACGTCTGAAAATTTTAATACAGTAGTAATTCATATATTTATTCAACAACATGTTGCTGAGCCAACTTGGTCGGTCGGTTCACTTGATAAATTGGACTGAGAATCATTAATGCTTCATATCTAACGGTGGGAACTTGGCAATGCTCCATTGATTCCCATATTTTTAATAAAAATTTAAATTAAAAATTAATTAAACTTGACAACTAATATATATGCGCGCGCTCGCGGGCATCTTTTTTAGAACAAAGTAACCGCCTGGCAGCCCCTAATCCAACTTCATTATCAAAAGTTTATCATATTTTTTATGAAAAATTTACAATCAAATCTCAAATATAAGAATTAATGAATGAAATATTTTAAATATTCATGAAATTATCATAAGTTGACAGGAGTAGCCGCTTAGGTTATTAATAAAGTCTGATAATGTTATTAATGACAACTTCAGCAACTACTCCGGGACCATATGGTAATTTTATGAATCTTTGGCACCTTTCATTCATTAATTCTCCTATTTAGGAACTGATTGCAAATTTCTCTTTTTTAACTTTAATATAAAACCTTATTTAAAGTTTAATTTTAGAAAGTTACCATCAGGTCCAAAGTAACCAAATTAATGAACAAAAGTTCCAAAGATTGGAAAATTATCATTAGGTCGCAATAGTGGCTGGTCCGGTTGTTATTGATAGTTGATGAGGTTATTAATGACAACCGAATCAGCTACTGCTAGGACCTGATAGTAATTTTACCCATCGTTAATATCTTTTGTTCATTAATTTCTTTATTTAGAACTTGATGGTAAGTTTCCCTTTAATTTTTTGCTTAAAGTGAATCTTAGAGTAATATTTTTTTTATTTTGACCACGCAAGTATGGATCAGCTTAAAAAGTAAAACGATATAGTTTTAATTATAATTTTAATCAATAGAATTTTGATTAGCTCAATAATTTATATCAAATATAAATTACTTAATTTCAGACACATAATGAATTAAATGGTGATGATTTTGGTTCCTTCAGGCCAATGGACCATTTTTTTTTAAAATTTATTATGAGACTTTGGTGCTTCTGATTCTAATCATTGACTTCATGTGCATTCTTCGATCCCAAATCCATTGTTCATCAGATTATCCAAATCATAAATTAAAAACTGATCATTAGAGATCAATAATCCAATTATTTGATTTCTTTCTTTCTTTCTTTCTTTTTTTAAGAAAACTCAAACTCTCATATTTAAGATCGTTGGTAAGCTAGCCTGAAACCTAACGGTCAGAAACTAAATGCAATACTTTTATGCATCCCGACTTCTAAAAAATTAGGTATATATTAGTACTATATGATTTATTTTACATCCACTTATTTGCTAAGTTTGAGCACACTAACTTTTTGCTCAAATTCTTCTCAAAATATGTTAAGAATAAATCTAATTTA
>JANTPZ010010326.1:0-14923 GCA_025593235.1 Vachellia pachyceras | reverse complement strand
GGGCAATCAGAGGACGCCCCGCTCTGATGGAAGCGTCTCCTTCGAGCAGATTCAACTCCAGGAAGCATACCAGCCATAGATGACGAGAGAGAATTTCTAGGGAAAAGCAGATTCTTTCAATGGAAAGAAAATGGAGACGAAGGAATGACAATACTGAATGCTAAGGCAGGAGACAAAATTGGGCAATGCTTCGATGATTCAGATTTGGTGCAGAGACAGAAGAAATCAGAAATGCACGTTCAAGAATAAACAGGGCAAATCTACAGAAGAAAGGACAAAGGAGGAGAAGAGGAAATGGTTGAAAAGTTGGAGAGAAGGAGGAAGTTTCGACGAAGGTGAGTGTCACTTACATGGTAACTTCCTTGACCAGCGTCGTTTTAAAATTTAAACAATTGACTACGTTTTTTCAAAGTGCATCACCCAAGTCGCTCCATAAAATATTTTTTATATATTAATTTTGAATGTAGTTTAAGATTCTATATGCATTCAAAAAATTCAAATTTCATGGTGTTGAATACACCTATAAAATACTTTGCACAGTAATAAATGTATTTAAGAAAGTAATTTAAGGTGCTAGATACATTATGAAATATTTCACCAAGTTAAATGCATTTGAAAAAGGTATTGGATAATTATTAGTGCGCTCTGTTATTCCCTCTTTGCTAGGGTTTCGTTTTTCCCTCTTTACTAGGGTCGATCTCGAGTTGTTGAGCGTGGAGAGATGAATTTATGGGGTCTTCGTTCCCTTTATTATCCTTGGAGGATCAATCCTCCTCCTACTGTTGAGCTCCTGGAGGGTATTGTTTTGGTGAGGCTCTTGAAGATCATGGCTTCAAAGAGCTTATCGGATGGGGGCAAGGATAGTGGCGAAGGGAATGGTCGCCTTGAGGTTTGTGTTTGTTCTGGGGTGACGGCCTCTGATGATGATCTCCTTTAGATGCCTCCAGGGCCATGAGAGGAATTGTTCGAGAAGCTCGGCTAAAGACGAGTTGTGATCCACCTGAATGTTATCGCCGCTGGAACAATTGAGGTCCGAGACTTCTCTTCCTTGATTCTTTTGCCCTTTCTCAATTTTCAGCGCTATCTCAACAACAAGGCTTGGAGGATCTGCAGTAATTTTGGTTTGATGCAAATCGACGCTGATTTGGGGCCAAGCAACTCGACTGCAATAACACTACCAACCTTATGCTACCCCTGCCATAGCTCTCCGGTTTGTAGCTCTGGTGGAGCTTGCAGACAATGATGACAATGTTGACTCAAGGGCTTGTGGTCGAAACAGAGCTGTATAGTGTCAGGTTTTGGTTGGGAGATTATGTTATAAAGCATAGCAGAAGAGGTCAGGGAAGAATACTTTGAATGCTAGGGATCTGGTGGTAGGAAGTTCTTCCAATACTCGAAAAATTTCTTACAGAATTGACTTAGGTTTGAGTATTCAGAAGAGTGGTGGGGTTGAATTGGTTGTTGGATACAATTTTGTAAGCATCAATAGTCATATTGGAGTGTTGGAACCTGTTGCAGCAAGGATTATCCACTATGATAGTGAGAAAAGGTGTAAGATTAGTCTGATCAGGGCATTTTTTAAACCAAGGAGACTCACCCTTGTTGTCACTGGTCGGGTTGCTTTGGTGTGGAAGGTTCTTATGTGGAAAAGAGAGGGTACAGAAATTCATTGTGCTAATATTAAAGGTGATGAATCTCTTTATGCGGATAGTTTGGGTGGGTTTGAGACTTTCTCCTTAAGATTGATGGCTAGTGCTTTTGTGATCCATATTTCAAAGGCAAGGCTATATGATGGTCAAATTAGAATCATTACCTTGAGTCTGTTCAGTGGATTTGTACATGATGTTCATCTAGAGCGTGACATGTGCTTGTACAATATGAATGGTTACAGTGCTCATATTCCGGCAAAACATGTGTATGTCTAGTGTGTACGGAAACATTGTTCTTTTTTGGGCTGGAAGGGTGATTCTATCATTAATTATCAGTATGATTGTGTTCTTCTAAGTATTATTATTATTATTATTATTATTGTTCTCATTGAGTTTCTTCCCTCAAGGAATTTGATCAGGAACCATTTCTATTTATGGATTCTTTTAGAAGCATATTTGGTAGTTGGGTGGTTCGTCAAAACTTCTTCGGACAGTTCTTTCCCTTTCAATTGAGATTCTCAAGCTTTGTCACAGTGAAAGGCATTTTGTATAGTTGATGTTAAAGATTTGTCTTACTGTATTGATGCACTTTAAATGCTTGTTTCTCTTTGATTTATTTGCTTGCGTTAAGTTTTCTTGTCTTTGTGTTGTTTGCTTGGTTTTTTATCTTTTGACACTTTGTAAATTTGTTTTATTTCAATTTAAGGTCTTCTTTGTTGGCAAAAAAAAAAAGAAAGGTGTTGGATTACATCTAAACACCTTTTCTTGCTAAGCATAGCAATATTCAAAATTACGTCAGTGTTTAACGCTAAACCTAAACATTTCTCCAGGTAAAAATGCAAATTTTATTTTTTTAAATAGAGACTCACAAGTTGCTCTAGATCCAACCGTGTATGTTGTGACTTACAAAATGGAATTAAGTTACACAATATTCCAATAGATTTTTTGTATTCCATACAAGAAACTTCTTAACATTTAAAAATTAAATATTGAACCATCCTAAACTCACAAATCTGTGCCGATGATGATCCCGACTATAAAATATTTACATTATTAAACTTTTATTTTTGTGAATTTGCAAATTTACCAGTTAATTTAACTTCCTTGATTTTTTTTAAAAATTAATTAGGCTTATATTATGTAGGGAGTTAGTAATAATATATTAGTAGATCTATAGACTGTCAATGATGTTGGACAACCAAGGTGGTTACCTTAGTATTTTGGACAGACTGGACGCAGCAACTTTATGCATATGATTATCAGTCATCCTTAAAAGGGAAATTTTTATAAATAAAAAAAACACAGACGGGCAGGCACAAGCAGCCCCTTGGCATGCCTATAGCCTGTTCCATTTATTTATCATATGAACGGTTTTAGCCCGTCCATAGCGGGCCATCAACTGGCGGAATTTTTTTTAAGTCCGGATGGGTTACACGGATTAGGGTTATTATAATCTCCCTTGACATAAAGTGATACTGGGTCCCTCCTCAATGGGTTAAATACTTTAAAATAAAAAGGATGCTAGTATAATCCTCCAGTGAAATCTATTTTAATAACAAAAATTGAACTATGAATTAGATATTATATTAAATGCAGGAAAAAAAATATCATACAAGAAACTTTTATGCCCATTTACGGGTTGTTATGATGTAATAATATTGGGCCACGGCGCCATTTTACCCCTAAGAAAAGAAATTTGAATTTCATAATATTATTGGTTCCAAAAAATCAAACTTGTTCATAGTACTATGGATTTATACACACACAGAGAGAATATACAGCCCAACTCATACAGTACTGTGTTTAAGGTTTTTTTTGTATCATCTAGGCCCAAAAAAATGTTGGTTGTGCTTTATTTTGAGACCCTATAATGGATATTGGTGATCCAGAAATTTATAATGCAATTACGCTGTACTACATATAAGATCTAGAAAAGAGATTTAGAGTTTGTTTGAAACCTTTTCAGAATAGTTTTTATAAAATTTGAGGTAAAATTTAAGTTTTGAAAAATAATTTGTGTTTGGGAAGTTATTAGTTTTACGAATTCCGAGGCAAAAAAGTTGGTAAAGAATGAAAAATAGAAAAGAGAAAAAAGAAAACTAGGAAAGAAGAAAGAGAAAAAAAGAGAAAGAAGGAAAAAAGTAGAAAATAGGAAAAAGAGGACAAAGTAGGAAAGAGAAAAACCTATCTTTCAAGTTTTGAACTGAAATTCTGTAACCAAAATAGCTTTTCAAAAAAATTTTTGTATTTAGACAAAACCTAGGTTTTAAAACTAAACCTAGGTTTCACAACTAACTTCCAAATAAGCTCTTATTTTGACCATAAAAGTAAATTATTAATTCATTCTCTCTCAAATCTATAATTTTTTTCTCAATTATTCTTATTAATTACAAGTGTTGAGAGAATTTTTCATTAAAATGGTTGGTTTAAGAAAATAATTGACTTAAGATTTCCGGTAAATTGACTAATTCACTTTTACATACTAACTTTAATCATTAATATAATATTCTGATGACGAATTTAAAAATATTAAATGAATTAAATGAATTACTGTAAAGTGTGTGTTTATTTTTTTATAAAACTAATATATAATATAATTGCATGAAAGAAGTAAGTGGCATTAGCTAGTGGCCCAGTTTAAGAATGATTATAGGGAGTTAAATACACATTCAACAATATTTTTCCGTAAAATAAGATAATCGCCTTTACATATTTTTTTTATCAATTTATGTAAAAGTACTCCTCTATCACGTTTCTAAATGGGTCTGGTGATTGAAAGCATTCCATCTGTGATTAGTAAAACAAGTCGATCTCAATAGCTCATACCGGTTAATTTGTCCAGCATGAATTTCTACTCACATTATCATAAAACCAAAAACAATTGGTTGTTCACATTTAATTTGCCTAAAGATCGAGACCGAAACGGGATGTTTTATTTAATTATTTAGAACATGATAATGGGTTTTATTTTTATTATCTCTTTTCTTGGTTTGTATAAAAAAAGCTAAAGATTTAAAGGGAAGACAATTTTAATTTAAATTCAAAATATTTAAAATAAAAGGGAATTAAATTCATTAATCTATAAGCTACACTCAAAATTAGTCTAAAGTCTAAACAATATAATAGATATATATTTGATATATTAAATTCTTATATGTTTATAATATTTTGTATAATTTTATCAAAGATGTATTATATAACCAATATGATAATTTTTTATATAATTATTATTATATAAAAAATTAGCTATATTTTTTCTTATGATTAAAAATTGTTATTTTGAAATTTATTTTCTAGCAATTTGACAGTTACGCAACTGGCCAGTCGCAACCAACTGGTACGATATTTATCAGTTTAAGTGACGTAAATACCCCTCCACACAAAAATCTCCCTCGCAGCGTTTCGATTTCGAAACTTCCCTCCTTCACGCGACACGTCCCGTAACACTCGCGACCCTTTTCGTCATTTCAGTCATAAGCATCTCCGAGTGAAAGATCCACAACGCTGTGTATTCCCAATTCCCTCCTCCACTCACAAATCCACTTCTTTTTCGTCTCTCGATCTGCGTTCATGGCGGACGATCGAGCTCCGGAATCGCCCCTCTCCTTCAAGGACAAACTCAGATCCTCATTGTGCTTCTTGTGCTGCTTCCACCATCGTCACCACGACGACTACCAGCACCGCCACACGGAGAGGCCGAAACTGGTTCGGAGCTCGTCGCTTCAGCAGAGGCCTTCCCACTCTTTTGATCTCCCGCATCTGAAGGAGAAGTGCAGCAACTTAATCTCCCGGATCGGCCGCGACCGGCGGAGGCATTCGGCTGACTTCCATTACGATGCGCTCAGTTATGCTCTGAATTTCGAGGACGATGCGATGGAGGAAGACAGGCCTCCGGGCGACTTAAGGAATTTCTCCGCGAGGTTGCCACTGTCTCCACCGACCAAGGTGTCTTCGGATCTGACGACAACAGGGAAATCGCCCCTCCTGGTTGATCTATAATGCGTAGGGTGTGATCAGTCTTGCGCGAGATCTATAATGAGTTACTGATTGTGAAACATGAAAAAGTTATATGGCATGAATTCGCGATGGCGGCGGCGGTGATCCTATCGGACGGAGCAAGAGCAAAGGCGAAATAATGCTGAACAAAATGTTTGAGGTTTTTTTTCTTTGCTTTCTAATTCTCTTTTGTTTCTTCGTCTTAAAATCTGGCTTTGTGTAAATTGTGAATACGATCCATCAAATATATATATATATATATATATATATATATGCAGAGGAATAAGGAAGGAAAATCAAAATAAAAAATGGAGAAGAACAAAGAAAAGGAATTGACCAGAGGAATGAAATAGATTGAAAAAGTGTATGTATACTTTTTGTTATCGGAGTATCATCAGAGTCAAGTCATATTTGGCTTTAATTTTCAAATAACTTTTTATAATTATCATACCTTTCAGAAAAAAAATTCATAGATGAAAACATTTCTTTTTTAAAAGAAGAGTCATGCATAACATAAGACTGATCTCTAATGTAATCGATCCATTGTTTTCGATTCTGTCAACATTTTCTGTCTCCCTTGCTGGTATTGGATGCATGATTTTCCAGAGCACTATCGGATCAAATTTTTTCATATAGTGCTATGCAGATGTTGATTTCACAACAACAATATTCCTTGTCCATGTGATTATTGTAGGCTGGTGTCAGATCAATTTAGAAAAATAATGGCCATGACCACGACACCACACTGAATAATAAATTAATGAATTTCATCACTAACAAGCTTTAAATATAAAACCACTTCATGTAAACATGGAAGGCAATTCTATTTGAAGTATTGTTTAACATGGTTAACTTTAATGCTAATGTATGGTAAGTCCAATTCGAATTCTCTACGTGGCCCAATAATATATTCTGATTCTCTTTACTAACAATTCGAGATCTTCAAAATGGGTTAAACAGATTTGAGTTGTAATTTCAACTCATGAATTAAGATCAGGGGAGGACTATTCGGGTTTGGATTCTTTCCACTTCACTTCCACTTGCTTTCCACGGTCTATTTCAATTGTTGCATTGAAATTTAAGCTAGCCAAATTTAATGTTTTGCAAAAACAATTTTCAAATATTGCAATTTTAAATTGTCTAACTCAAACATAGCCTTTTGAATTCATATATTTATTTAAGGATTCAAGGGCAAATTTGCCCTGGAATTATTCATAGAGTTGTACTGAGTGTCTGGAAGTTTTTTGAGGAACAATGTTGCACCAGAAGTGTAAAAAACAGTGCAATGTTGTCATAACCGTAAGCATGCAAACTGTCAATTAACGGTCAACCAAACTTTTATTCAATCAAATAAAATTATTCAATAATTAAGGTTAACACTTTTAATAGACAATGTAACATTGCACTGTTTTCTACACTTCTGAAGTAATATTGTACACCAAAAAACTTTTGGACATTTAATACAACTTTGTGGATATATTTAGGGTAAATTTTTCCTTTAACCCTTTATTTAATAATTTAACATTTTATTGATAATTTTGCAAAATATTACATGTAAAATTGTAAACCACACATTTTAATCTAATGGATGAAATGAGGTAGACGTAAAAGAAGTAAAGAGAATCCATATCCAAACTATCTTGATTTTACATATTGTTGGCGATATGAAAACCTTTTTGATGGGTAATATATAAATAACCCTAAAAACGTTTTCTAAATATAGAAATATGCTCTTATACTTAGCCACCCAAATCATTTGAACTTTTTTGTATCGACAAAATAAACTGCCTTGAGAGTGAAAGCAAATTTTTTTTTTTTGGGATGGATGATAAAGGAAAGAGAGGGTAATTTTTAGGCTAAAAGGGATGGATAATAATCATAAGTTGATAGGTTCAAATTTTCAACCCACTTAACTAAAATACGTGTGTGTGTGTGTGTGTAGCAAGTACTTTTTACTTGAATTAACAAAATGGACACTTGCACATTTCATTTGAAGAATTTTTTTAAAAAAAATAACTGTATCATCCTTTTTTAATAAAAGACAAAATGATATTAATAGGAAGAAAATTACAGGCGGTAACAGTTGTAATTAAAAGGAAAGACATTACATAACTGATTAAACATATCTAACGTTCCTACGGTTAAAGAGAAAATGCTAAAAGACTTTTAAAAAGGATATAATATCTTGAGCTATTGGGCTGGAGCTAGTAGCAAAGGAAGTATTAACTGAGAGGGGTGTCCTATACAGGCGAATAATGTTTAGATTGCTCAAGTTTCTCTGAAGGATTTGGATGATACCTGTAGATTGGTTGCATGCTTTCACATATACCCACGTGAAAAATGGATCACAAGTGCGGATCCAGATTTGAGATACAGCAAATGCATCAAAAGAGAATGAGGAGAGTTTCCAACAAGGGGAGAGCGGATGTTTCCTACGTCTATCACTTTTTTGTTGGCGGGTATTATCCTTTATTAAATAAAAGGATCACAACTGCCCATCAGTAAATTGTTCCCACATAAATCCAATTTAATTTTCAAATTCAAACTTTAAGGGAAAATTGCAACTTTGTTCCCACAAGTTTGCTCATTAATGGTTTTGCCCCAAAATGGGTTTTGAACTTAATCCACAAAGGGTGTCTATATTCCAACACTCTCCGTAGGAGATTTGAGTTGATGATCCAACTTAGGGAAAGCTCTTAGACAGAACCACCAAAGATTCAATCAGAATTTTCCCACATGAATGATTGTAGAGGCATATCATATAAGCAAATGAAAGCCTCACCATATTTTGTTGTTCCACCTTTTGACTTCCTTATGATAATGCTCCATTGCTTGCTTACATCCCTGGAGAGAACAGAATGCAAGGTATCCTGGAGTGGTAGCTTTCTTTCCATATCTTCTAAAAAAAAGGACCATGTTGCTATTGAGAGAAATAAGCGGATTTCTTTGATCATTGCCAGAGTTTGATCTACCTTACCTTCATGAACAGCTTTATTGCGCTTCATCCAGAGGAAATTCAATAGAGCAATAATTCCTTTAATCATATCATCATGTCCATCCGAGTTGAGTTGAGTGAAAATATGCCCGTTTGAGAACACACTAGAGAAGTACTTTTATGCAAGCTGATGTAAATATATGAAGGAGATTATCTCATTTTAGGGAAAAATACTGTTGAACGTGCGTTTGACTTTTCCAAACGCTCCAACAAACCAGCCCAATATCAATTAACCAAATTCTAGAGGTGGAGAGACTATGAAGAGGGTCTAATTGATAAACATCCAAACCATATAACTGAATAAAGGGGCATAAGAATATATATGTTCTAGAGTTTCATCATATGTACATCCAAAGAAACACTGACCTTGCAAGTCTAAATGACTGTATTATTACTTACCAGATTTGGACTCTCATAATCTTTTTTCTCCTTTTATTCTTAAAATCCCTTTTCTACCCCTTAGATAAAAAAAATTCAATTATTCAGATTTATATCTCATAAAATTTTATTATAATATTACTATAATATAAATCAATAAATAAATTTAAGCTGTTAAAATATAATCTGGATTGCTTTTACATCTGAATTAAAAAAATTAATTTATAAAATATCTTGACAATAATTTTATATAGTATTGCATCTTAACCATCTATTTTTTATCCAATGGTGAAGAAGAGATTCTCAGAAAAAAGTAGAAAAAATCTTGAGGGCATTCAAATGGTCTTCATAAAGTCTTATCCCACTTGGACTATGGATCATTCAAACCTATTGCATCATATCAACAATTAAATGTTTAATTAAATTCTTAACCAAAGGGTCCCTTTCAATAATTCCATTACGTGTTTTTTTATTTTTCTTTATTCTATTTCAAATATTCTCTACTGTCTAATTTATTCCATTCATCCGCTCCTCTAATTTCTTTCTATATATATACATACTTGAATCAATTAAGACATTTTTTTTTTTGCATTTTTTGAAGTAGACATCATGTCAACTTTTCTCATATATTTACTATGAATCTTGTCTAGTCCTTTTTTCATACGTTGAAAATTAGGATTAAATAATGAAAACACATTTTCACATTAAAAATAAGGAACGTTGATTCTTTGAAAAATGAAAAATTATATATAAAATAAAAATTTATATATAATTTGACAAAAGAAGAAATTAAATATCGTAGAATTTGGAAGCCGCAATGATGCAATCAGCAAGATGCCATGAGAAGGACAAGCTTATAATAAATAAACAAATAAGCAAGTAAATATTAATGGTCGAGAAGTGAAGTTTTCAGATTTACAAATGTTATGAAGGGAAACTTTATTTCCTTAATTCGACTTCATTATCCAAATAGGGGTAGTAGGATGATGAAGACATAAATGCACGTGGACACTTGCTCCAAATTAAACATATTAAATGTAATTTAAAATATTGGTATATGTTCCTTTCATAGATCCTTTTTGATACTTTATGAATATGACATTTCATATATTTAATTTTAATTTATTGCCATTATGATCAACTGCTTTCAATTTAACTATGCAAAATTATATTACATATGTCTTTAATATAAAAGTAAGTTGATTTTTGAGGGAAGTTAAATACATTAATTAAATGTTCTCCTTTAATTCTATTTATAAGTCACTTTTATAAATTAAAGAAGATTTTAAACTTCATTAAATTATCTTAAAAATCAACAATTTTAACTCCATTTAATATACATTATGCTTCATGAAAAAAATTAACATAATAATAAATAAAGATAAAGTTGTACTTTCATATTAAAAGTAGGGATTGTTTATTCTTTTATTTTTATAATATAATTTGTCTTTTATTTAAAAAATCTTTGCTACAAGCCATACTACGAAAATGATGACCCAAACTTGTATTGAAAAGAGTCAAATTAAAATTCACAGATTTGAGTTTAATTCACAGAAATTTATCTATTTGTCACAACAATAATCAACACCCTCTCTCTCAATATAGTCTTCATTTTTAGCTGCACTCCCCCCAAAAAAATTATTCTTCCTATCCAAAATAAAGGGCACTTTTAAAAGGAATTTGTGGTTCAAAGTATAGGTAACTTAAAAAAATGTTGATTACCATTTTTTAAATTTTATCCTTATTTATTGATTGTACATATTGAATATCAAGAAAAATGAAAGGAAAGACTGATTTAAACTGGGTAAAATTTTTAAAAAATTAAGGTAGATTTAATGAGTGAATTGCTCTTTATTTATTAACTTTAATGAATTGGTTGAAAATTGATTGAAATCAAAAGAAGTATTATTATTTATAAAGGTGAGAATATGTCACTATTGTGATAGGCTACGTACGTATATAAATAATATTTATCATGTACACGCAAAAAAAAATTAAATAAAGAGGTTTATAAATAGTGGGGAACAATATTAATGTGGTGAAAATTAATGAGATGATTGTGATGTGCGTTTCAGTTTTCATAAACTGTCTTCCATTTCCACGGGACTTTAATTAAATGAAAGTGTCCGCACAAGTCCACAAACACATGAACTTATTGCTTTCAAGTCATGGCTTATTCATCAGTGTACATTGGGCTTATTTGGATTGCCCGTTGGGAGAACAGACACAGATTTCGAGGTAAATATATAAGAGGAATTTTGTCTCGGTAAGCGTAGGAATGGATTTTGGTTGCTCAAATGGGCTAACCAAACAAGCCTATTGAAGGATTTTGTTAATCCCATGAGTGATACTATTGAATTTTGATTTTAATTATAATTTTATTTTCATTAGGTACCATGTATATTTAATCGGAATAAAATTGAAAATTTTAAAATTTTAAATAATATTCATGAAGCTTAAATTTTGTTAATCCGCTTCAGACATGACGAAAGTAACTTGGTTAGAATAGGGTTATAATGTTATTTGTAATCAAGGATCCAAAGATCTTACATAGGTAGATAGCTAAACTAATACTCCTAAGATTCTGCTTTCAACAGTAGCGGAGTCAGGACCTTAAAGTAGTAGGATAACTTTTTTATTTCAAGGAAATGATAATAAACTTGCTAATATAGATAATTTGAATGGGTGCATAATAAAAATTTAATAGTCATTTACATGTAATCTAAAAATTTCAGTGGGGGCAGTTACCAAGGCAACTTAGCTCTGCCCTTGCTTTTAGAATGTACAATTGTACTAAACCTACATATTCTGTTATAAGTCAAATCATTACATTTTTTTTATATAAATATACAATTGTACAATTTATTTGTTATGATGTTAACCCTATTTTATTAGGTATATGCATATGATATGCATAGAAAAAGTTAGAAAGTTTGTGAATTTTATATTTTTTTTACCTGAGTGAATTTTATATTAGAACTAATAAAATTTAAGGTTTTTTAATTTATGTTAAAGACCTTAGAAGTCACTCATAATACACATTTTTTCCAATCAAATCAACCGTCCTTTTTTTTAACTTCAAATTTAAACATCTTAACTTTCATCGGGATGAGGGTTCGAACATTGGGGAGTGACAGCCGCGATAATTAATACGACCTCAAAGAGGTTGTTCCATCGGTACCTCGCTACCACTGTAAGGTCTCATCTCAGGGGGTCCGGATTAGTTTAGGGCGGACAATGAACCCAGGATACCGGATGGTTTATACAAAAAAAAAGTTTCCTATGGATTTTTTTTTGCCCAATCTATGACTTGCACAGTGGCATCAACCTATATTTTTACCAAGAGAGAGTTTGCCTTGCGTGATAATTTAAGTATGTGTTCACTTCCCAACATAATTCATAATACAAAAATTTACATGTGTGTATGCTATCTACAGCCCGATGTAAAAGCTTGTTGATTTTTTTTCATAATATTAATGAAGTTAATTAATTGGTGTATTTAGAAATTTTTTAAATTGATATGCCTAATTTATAATCCGATATATAATTGAATGATACAAATAAATATTCTAAAATATACACTATATTAAGCAATTCGTTATATTTTTTTAACCTTCTAAAAAAATAAACAGACAGGGTGTACTATATAATAGTGAAAACAGGAACAAAAAGAGAGTATATAGCGGGTCCTTGGCTTCATTTAGGAATACAGAAGAAATATTTTTAACATTTACAAGATAAATATGTAAATGAATTTATCTCATTTTACAAAAAAATACAGTTAAATGCATGTAACTTTTCCTATTGGGATTCAAACAAATCGGGCAAGTTTCATCCCTAAATGGAACAAACCATATAAACGTATGTGACAAGTAATTGGAGAATAACGATGATGATGTTGCGTAACCTATCAACTAGTTGTTCAAAATTTCCCTATATATAGGGGTGTGTAACGGGCAGGTGGAGCTGCCCCATAGGGCACCCCGTGTCCTGCCTGTTTATGAGACTATGGGGTACGTGGCACCCTGTACCCGTAGTCTAACCTGTTTAGACTCATGCCAACGGGCACGGGTTTAAAAGGGCGGGGAGTCACGGGTAACAGGTTACCCGTGACCCTCCCACCAAAAGATGGTCATAAATGTCATTCATTTTTCAAGTTTTTGGATACTCTGCATGATCCATGGCAAATTTTTAGTTCCAAACAAACCTTTGAAGGATCACAGAGGAAAGTTAGTGCCAAGATTTAAACAGAGGAAATTCTTCATTACTGTTCCTGAAGTATACGACATACCTTGAGTCTCAACAAAGAACTCTGAATCATCATCAATCTGCAGGTTCAGGTACTCAACCAAAAACTTAACCTTTCTCTTTGGTTCAACAACAATAGCAGCAAACCAAGCTCCTTCAAAACCTTCCTCATCACTGCTAACCTCAACTAGTGTCCCCTTGCTAAACATGTCCGGCACTGTTTGTCTGTTTCTTCACTGGCCTTCATATCATTTGTCAAAATTTTCTGTTCAATATCCTGGCATAACTGAGGAGACAATTCAAATTTTAGCGCGAGAAGTAGAAAGCAACGACGACAAATTTCAGATAAGAAGTTTATCATAAATCAACCGTCTCAAACTAAAATCACAACAAAGAAAGGTTGGGTGCCTGGACTCACCGGTGATATGAAAGTATGAAACAGATCATCAACTGGAGGCTAGAGCATAAGGGTGCGACCATCCAATTCGATGGAGAGGCTTCAACCCGGAGTCGTCAGTCGAGTAGGGGACTTGAGGCGGAGTTACAGAGAAAGAGTGCGTCGGAGACTGTGCAGTGAGATGGTGGCGACGGTGACGGTGACGCTAATGCTGGGCATTGAGAGTCAAGAGAGTGGGACTATGAGAGACTGAGAATGAAGCTGTGACTCTGAGTTTGACCGACTGACGGTGCGAGTGTGATGTGTGTGTGAGAGAGACGCTGTCGGTGCTTGTTCCTGGGCCTGGACTAAATGTGATGTGTGTGAGAGAGACGCTGTCGGTGCTTGTTGCGGGGCCTAGACTGAAGCGCTAATCAACACACATGACATGACACGACACGATTACGAAAGCAGAATTGCAGAAAGGATGGGTTTTCCACTGTAGGCGGGAATGGGTACCCCATAAGGTAACTCGTTCCCGGCCCATTAAAAAGTAAACTAACCCGTTTTGGATCCGCATGTAACAGGTCCAAAATGGGCGGGTCGTTAACAGGTTTTTTGTGCCTGGTAGCGGGTTGGACGGGTTAGACAATTTTGCTTGCCCCTACCTATATATAGGAGTTGGCCTAATTTCTCACCAAAAAAAAAGGTAAGGTTATTAAATGACAATTGTACCCATATTATTATTAACTATTGATGATGATAACGAAGTCGAAGCTCTCCAGAATCGTCTCAGGTGTTTTTTTTTTAATTTTTAAAACTTATTCCTAGAATCACATTTCGCTTTTTTCTTTCCCAAAGGAGGACTTGTCTTATCTCAAAACGCGTATGAGGAATTGTCGTTTTGTGCCTTTTTTTTATATATTTCCATTATCTTCTTCGCACTTCTTGACCCCTCAAAATTATGACTCGTCTTCCTTAAAACACAGAGAAAGTGAAAACCGCGTATGCTTTTGTTCCTACATTAATTAAGTTTAATTATTTTTGGTTCCTTCTTTTGTTCCTTTTTAAACAACATTTTTAGATTAATTAATAATATAAGGATTAAATAAAGCATTAATCGATATATCAAAGACGTCATTACACATACGATTGGTTTCTATATATGATAACGCATTTTCAGTTACCTCATCATAATCAAGAAAAACTCGTCAAAACTTTCAATTTGTTTGGAAATGATTAATTTATCGATATTTAAAGTCATAATCTTGGAGTTTCAAA
>JANTPZ010010321.1:0-12588 GCA_025593235.1 Vachellia pachyceras | reverse complement strand
TTATGCTTAACACAAACTTAAATTTAAAACAAAATTTATACAAGTATATTAAAAATATCATCTTTTATAATTCATTATATGCGTTAAATAAGAGTTCTATAAAATTCTAGAAAGTAAAACTAAAATTTAAGCACAATAATTCAATGAAGTTTTATATGATTTATAATGCATTTAATTTTAATAAAATTAAGAAATCTAGATAATTTATTACATTATGAAAAGATATAAAATTAATTTATTTTTTATTTTCGTAAAAAAATTTAATTGATATTAAAGTTGATCATATGAATGAATGTAGCGACTTAGTGTTATGTTAATTTAATTTAATGATATATTGAGTATATGAATATAAAACTTGGTTAAAAATAAAAATTAACAAAAATAACACGATCATACCATGCGTAAATTATGGGTTTTATTTTAATTTTAGCTATTTTAAATTTTAAATATAGTAAATAATGTAAAAAAGTTTAGTTATGCGCAATTAAATAATTTTAAATTTATATCTTGATGTTTGGTCGTTCTAAGTAATTAACATTTTAATGGTCATTTATAATAAATATTAGTTACTCTTGACCCTTTATTTAATTTCCCTTAAAATATTTAGCAGTAATTTTAAGCTTTTAATAAGGTCTTTATTTTCCTAATTAATATATTCTATAAGAACATGTAAGTGTAGACACAAATCAAGTTTTTATGAATGAAAACTATAGTGTTAATTTCTATGCATGTAAATTTACTAATTTCAAGTCCTGACAATACGAATTTTTATGTATGAAAATATGTTGTTGATGTTTCAATTTGAACGCTAATGCAATCCATTATTACAAAAAGAAAATTTCCGAAAAAGTGCCAAATAATCAGAGCAATGCGTATCTTAGAATTATAATTTAAATATGTTACCTTTGGAGATGTCACACCCAATTGCAGGTCAGCCATCAATTCTGGAAAAGATTTTCCGTTGAACTCTTGAAGATCCCCCAAGGAAATGCTTTGTAGAGGTGGAAAGCTCAATTGACATTTTTTTGTACGGATATTGTTGATCATCTTTGGTACACCTACAAATGTCAGTTCTTCCAAAGCAGGGAGATGAATGTGAAGCTTATCACTTTCATTCTCATGATGATATTTCCCAAAAATGTATTTCAACTCAGCAGCTTTATTGATTTCCAAGGACTTTAATTTTTTAAGAGTGCCAAAAAGAGAGAGAGGAAATATAAACTCCAGCTTGTTGCAATTCCTGATAGATAGATACTCCAGTTTTGGGAAAAATGAGATATAGTTCATATGATGATGATCATTATAATCATCTTCAACTACATTCACTAATTCCTCACAGTCCTCTATATTTAATGTGGACAACTGTGGTAGGTTTCTACATGCAGAGACAGAGAACAAAGTCTTCAACTTTTTGTTTCTGTAGATATATACTCCTTGAAGATTGCAAAAGTCGAGAACATATTGAAAGCCCAAACTTGGAGTATGTGGCGTTTTAACATTGACAGTATCTTCTGTTTTAGATTCTTTTGCTCCTTCATTCATCAATTCCTTTGCGTTTCAAAAATATAAAAGAAGCAATTCAATTTCTATCGATGTCATGCAAATTCAACATCACACTTTAGTGAAACCTAGTCACCATAGTATCATATTTGAACAAACCAAAAAGCATAAATAGGCATATAATATGTTTGAATATATCCCAAAAAAATATTATTAAATTAAATATTATCTAATGATAACAATATCCAAAAATTAACTTTTCAATATCTAGTGATTTGACCTGATACAAATGATTTCTTTTTCCATAAAATATATATTCTATAAAAAAATTTCATGATGTTGCATGTGTTAACACATGAGTTAAATAATTTGAAAATTTAAAGATATTTAGATAAGAAAATAATTATTTTGACATAAATTTACACTCATCCATATGCCAAAATTTAAAAAATTGAAATGGTTTTATATATTTTGAGCTAAAAATTTTAAATATGTTGTACAAAACACAAAAAAACATGAACGCATAAATGTTGCTTTTCATAAATATTTTAAATAAATATCTGAAATCTGTATTAAGATAAAGCCAGATCACTTTGACATAAATTATTGTATAATCCATGTAGGAAAATTCTATGAATTTAAATATTTTGTTAACAATCATTCATTCCAAATAACCTAAAGATAATATAAAATATTAATAAACTACGTTTTGAAATAGTCTTGCTCTCTTTTAATATAAGAAAAGAGAGCAAGGTTCACATAAGCTATGAAATACAAGTTAATTGAAAGTGCTATGTACCTTTGATGCTTCCACAGTTTGTAGAGATGGGCATCTTGTTTGATATATCTTGTTACCAATGCTGATCATATTTGGTACAAATTTGATATCTAGTGATTCCAATGCTGGAAGGTGAATGTGACGTTCATTCTCAGTTGATACACATTCTTCATCATTGTATCTTCCAAAGATATATTTCAGTTCATTAGTTTGCCAGATAACTATAGATTTTAACTTTTGAAGACCTCCAGAAAGAGTGGATGAAAATATAAATTCCAACTTATAATAAAAGTAGACTATGAGTTGTTGTAGTTTTGGGAGGATGGAGTTGCAATTGAATTGGACATCATCCACTTCCTCATTTGTTATTATGTGCTTCAATTCTTCACACTCCTGGATGCACAGCTCCTCCAACATGATCATGGTTGTGGCAATGGATACACTGAACAATGACTTTAATTTCGAACATCTCACAAGTTTCACGTACCTTATATTTTGTAATCTTAATGGTTGTCTCATAAGACATTTAGCTGTATGAAATGATTCAATCATTTTGCTTGACGCACATGATTTCTGCAACCAATCATAACATCTCTTGCATTCAACTCCTATATAACTAATTACTTTCTACTCATCTATATGATAAAAAATATCAACGAACCAAAAAGGAATATAATGAACATATCATAAAATGCATTAAATACAAAATAAATGTGTCAAGCATCACATATTAATTATATGACTCTCCAGATTTAAGTTGTGACTAATAATGCATTTAATTAATATCATACATCCAAGCGCATACTACTTTGTCAGATAATACAAAACAAAAAACAAAAATAAATCATTGAATTAACCAACATATACACCCATTCATGATGTTAATTAATGATATACCACATATTATTTGATTCCCGGCTCTTGTTAATTTTTTTACCGAAATTAAAAAAAAATTAAAGCTAGAGAAATTGTATGTTGTTAAATTTAGTTCAATTAACGTACTAAGTTGTCGGTAACTGTGAGATATTCCTCTACTCCTATTTATAAATCACTTTCAACATATTTTACATAGATAACGGAAAACTTTAAACCATATTGACTTTGCCTAAAAATTCACTTACTCTTTAATTTTATCCCTATTTAATATTCACTACAATACATGAGAGAAAAGTGCTCTAAATTATGTGTAAAATTCTATATTTACAAGAAAATTTAATGAGATGTCTTATAAAGAAGACTAAATAAAATATTATCTCTACCCTATAAATAGGCTCAGATCAATAAGAAATGGATGTCCAGTTTTTAACTGAGACTATAACTATGCATCAAACATACATGAATATTATTAAACTGGGACTATGAACATTTTAAAGATCAAATTATGGATATTTTGTCAATATGAAATAAATGACGTTTTATTTTGGTTCTTGTAGGATATTAGCTAAAATAATTGGCAAGAAAACTGATTGAAAATGGGAAGAGTTTCTTTTTGGCCAATTTTTGTTAACATTTTGAAGATAACACACCAGGGATGGACATGGTTCAGGCCCACAACATCCAAGTGTGTACTCTTTATATGGTTTCTAAAAGTATATATAATCCTTAGTTTAGTGTATAGTAATATAACTGCCTTACTAATTTTACCAGAGAATAATCTTATTGATCAGTATTAGAAGCCATCTCGCTCCCAAATTTTGTTAGCTTAACTGGGCATAGATCAAATTGCCGACCAAGGACATATTAGCATGAATATAAAATAATTTTTAAGAATTTAAGAATGAAATTTAAAGTAAAATATATTTTTAAAAATATAGATGTGTTCATTATTTTTTTAAACATATTTTGTATTCTAAACGATGATCAACTACTACTCTGCAAAACATTAGCATCGTTCAATTTAAATAGTTAATAATCTTTTTGCGTGCTTGTTTCATGTAACAAAATGCATTCAAGTAGTTTCATTCCTAACAATACATTACTCCGTCCGTTCCTTTTCATAAAATCTCTTATATTGGATCTTAATACAAGACTTCTTATAAAATTTTATGAGATATTCATGACTTCTTTTCAAAGATATTACTGTATCTCTTTTTCTTAGCTTAAACAATTGCTTTTCTATTCCTCCTCCCCTTTTATAAATAAACCAATACCAATCAAATGTCAATTTCGGAAGTTGTAAAAAAAAAGTGATGTATAACCAATTTTAACTAATTTTCTTATTCTCGTGAAGTAGCTGGAGTTGAGTATCGTAAAAAGGATGGAAGGAAGTATTTTATGCACAAATTATCATGATTCATTTATCTAACAGGGGAGGAAAAGAATTTTAGGCCCAAATCTAACATTTTAACATATTGTGAGGGAATATATTAGCCCATCGTTAGTGGATTTAGGCCCAAATCCAATTGAATTGGGGCAGAAATAAAAACAAAGAAAAAGTATGGGTCATAGAGGTAATTCTCCCTTTACGTTTTTTAATTTCAAATTTTAGTAACTACCCATACATGTAGGGATAGTTTATGTGGGTGTAGACAGTGTAACTCAAACATAATCCTCTCAACATTCTCTCAATTCTCGCTTCTCTCTCTCTCTGAGTATTATTTGCGGTGTAATATAATCAGATTTCATATTGATACTACGATTCTCGTATGATCTTTCATTTTTGTTTAATTGTCATTGCACAAAGATGATATATTGCTACTATTGAAAGATTAAAAAAATAACTTTTATCTCATAATTTCTCTAAAACCTTTTCATGCTTCTTTATACCAAGTGACATTTTCAATAAAATCTATCAGCTGAAATTAGTTATAAGATCTTGTGCCCCTATTATTAGATCTAGATACCTTAAAAGAGGAAAAAAACATATGTAATTTAGTCATGTACCATATGCCAATAAAATGGAAGTTTAATTAATCAAATATTACTTTTGCAAAAAAATTATAAAACATAAACATAAATGTTGGATGAAGAAAGCAAGACCAGAGTTAGTAGCATATCTGTGAGATGTCATTGGAAACTTCAATATTAGCGTCTTTAGTTGGGACCATGAAACAACATCAAAGAGCCTGTGAGAAAGCACTTGCCTTGGACTTCTTATATTTATCCATGGAATCTTCTTTCAACGCTTCATATGGCCTTGGCATAAATTTCTTGCATTTTTGAAATATGTTAATGAAACTTGGTACTCCATAAAGTTGCACTTTAGTTAGAGAAGGGAGGATGATTTCCTGTTGCAAAACTTGCCCCAAATCTCTATATTCAACAAACACGTATTTTAGCTCCTTGCAATTATCTACATATAACTCTTTCAACTTGGGAAGGTCTCCAGCTAGAAGAAGTGGCAACACCATTTCTAATTTGTAACATCTTTTAATTTCAAGAGATTTCAACTCTGGGAACAATGCGTTATAATTCTTTGGATTATTAACAACACCCATTTCTTCTTCAAAACTCTCATGTGCAATTAAACTTTCTAGCTCCTTGCAATCATAAATTACTAATTCTTCCAATTGCACTAGACTTCGAGCAACAGAGAGTTGGAAAATTGATGGTTGGAACTTTGGGCAATCTATAATTTCCAAGACCCTTAGATGAGGTAGTTTGAGATTTCCATCAAAGAAAATGTTTCGCAGCTCCATACACTTCTTTAACTTTAAAACTTGCAATTGCATGAGAAAGCCAGAAGGCATAGCGCCACAATATAATTCTGTCACGTCCACACCATCCATATGGAGTTCAACCAACCTTGAGAAGACTGTGATATTGGAACAATGATACTTACTATTGTCAATAAGGAACTCAATGTCATCCCTTTCATACAAGTAAAGCTTGATTAAATTATTCATGCCTCCATCTTCCACATGAACCATGTCTGGGACAAGACTTTTCCATCCCGTTTGTCCAATTTTCCCCAATTCAATAACTTCTGCTTTCCTCACAAGGTATTGGAACGTGGCTTCCGATATTAAATGTTTTATACATTCTGGATTAAAGCAATTTAATAGACCATTGTCATTAGCGGCAAAATGTTTAAAACCATCACAAGCAATAGAAAACATTCGCAATGCAGAAGGAGATACATCAAGAGCAATTTCATCTTCAGTTACTTTGTCATCCCCTGGTTTCCAGTCCGTAACATTGTAATTCCCAACGAAATGCAATTCTTCTAATTGTGAACATTTTTCAATCACTTCAAAAGGGTTGTTCTTTTGAATTTCACACTTCCTTAGCCCCAACCACCTAAGCTCCTTTAGTTCCATGATATCTCTGGCAATTCAAGAATTAGACAATTTTTGAACTCAAGTGTCACAAGACTTTGTAGATTCATCACAATGGAGATGTCACCGATTTCCCAACCATCTAAGATAAGAGTATGAATATTCTTTAATGAAAGGAGTGACTGTGGCAATGAACGAGATGGAACTTTTCTAGCATTTTCACCAACTAAAAACAGAATTTTGAGCTTTGACATCCCTGCAAAGAATCCTTCCGGGTCATTCATTAGAACATTTCCACTTATCCAAAGAAGAAGGATCTCAAGTTCTGTAGCATCAAATTGACCAGGGAAATCATTAGCACTCCAGAATACAAATCGCTTCTTTACTTTCAAAGTTGTTCTTGAATCCATAATCACCTGAATATCATCCTTTGCTATCCATTGGGCCACTTCACGAACCAAGTCATGCATTTTTATACACTCTTTCTCCTCAACCTTCAGCAGCAAAGAAGAACCTATGAGTTCATTTTTTAGCTCAAGTGCTTGGGTTCTTGCTGTATAATATTCTTCAACTTCCTCATAGATTCCCGACCCTATGACAAGTCTAATAATAAGGTTTATCGGAAATTCATAGTCTTCTGGGAAAATCGAACACAATATAAAAAGCTCTCTGGCCTTCTTTTTTTCAAGATTGTCATAGCTTAATTTCAAACAGCGATAAACCTTCACCAGATCTTTATCAACATCAACAAATGGCTTAGAATCTCGTAAGGTTGTCAAAACTACATTCCATTCACCAACGGGCCAATTTTTTAATGTGCTAGCTAGTGCTACAATGGCAATTGGTAATCCTCCACATTCCTTCACAAAATCTCGTGCAAGAGAATTATCACCATCACTTCTAGCATGAAACAGAAAAAGTTTCAATGCATCCCCATCCCCCAATGTGTCTAGGTGAACTATTTGTTGGCATCTCATTGCCTGACAAACTTTTGAATGGCGAGTTGTTATCAAAACATAGCAATTCTTGTGGTCAGGTCCTGATGGAATCCCAATGTCTATAAGACTAAGCTCCTCCCACGCATCATCTAATATTATGAGTAGTTTTCCTTCATTCTTAGAAAGTCTAGACCACAAAATCTTTGAGTGATCTGCTTCAACTCTTTGATCTAAATCCAAACCTATCGGTCTTGCAATGTCACCTCGAATTTTGTTGACATTCGAAGAATTGGACACAACAACAAATATGACTTTCTCAAATGTTTTGGATTCTTCAAGTTGTTTGCCCACTTTTGTTGCCAATGTGGTTTTACCCGTTCCCCCCATCCCCTGCAATCCAATCATGTAATGATTTCCGTCTTTTAAAGCTCCCATAAGTTGGTTGAATTTTGCCCTTCTGCTCTCAAAATCCATGAAGTCTTTTGAATCATAGTACTTTATACCTGGAATGTTGGCTGGAGGAGGCACTCCGTCGAAGTTACATTTTTGTATGTGATCTTTAGTGGCTTGTATTCTCTTTGCCAACCTCTTCCCTTGTCGATATTGCCAATAAGGACACCAACCATAAGACCATGTTTGCTTGATTCTAGTATTCTCTTGAATTACATCATCAGCTTTCTCGATCCAATATTTTTCTTCATCATCAACTTGTTTCTCATTTTTTAGGGAATCCTCTGTATCTTTTTTAACTTTGTTTCGTTTTGCAACCAAATAGTCGTTTTCTAACACAAAGTTCTGAACATGTTCCTCAAAATGACGAAAATATCGAACCTCTTTGATGGTTTTATCCACCAATCTCAAGGCAAGTTGTGTTAAACATTCTTCCCCAGGAAATGACATCTAAAATGGACATGGCAATCAAGAATCCAAAAATTGTAATTAAAAATGCAAAAATACTATGATCATATATAATATTTTACAAATATGTAACATAATCTAAAGTAAGATTTCTCATGAAGCCAGTCTTTATTTATTTGCATTCTTTTTGCTTTAGGGTCGTGTGATCCAAATTTTAGTAATCAACTTCCTTGATACTTTTGAATCACCAGTCTTTCGTTAATATTTTTTATTGAATCTCTGCGAGTATTAGTTGCAATATTTTCTACTATGCCCGTCATCTGGACATGAGATTTTCTCCTATGTTTGTCTTCTTTTTTCTTTTCATTGGTCTACTCTAACAGTAGTGTAATTTAACAAAAATTCATACATAATATTACTCAAACCAAATTTTTAAAAAAGAAAACTCCAACTTACTATTATGATTATATATTAAATAATTTTATTTTAGGTTTTAAATATTTTTAAAATATTAGAATCAATTATCACAATGTATGAAAAAACATAAACATTAGATGGTTACTGGAAATAGTCATTTTGAGGCTTTTGGTGAATTAATTAAAAGTATTACACCTCATGAAGAATTGAACTCCTAAATTTAAAGTTATAACGTCTTTGAAAATAATAATTCTTGCAAATGATGTGAAAATATTTAGGAGCTAAATTGGGCCTAATAAAAGAAAGGAAAATATGTATGTGAAAGAAATGCAAATTTCGGAAGAATTATACTATAATTCTGTTAATCAGAAATTGCCTAATAAAGTAATTATGTATTTAAAATAAAATTAGGCTATGAAATATACGTACCACTTTTTTGATGGGTGGCTTCCAGAGACAAACTTGTAGGGCAAATAATTAAAAGCAACCGACGAATCAAAAAGAAAGCTGAAAATAAGTATCCAAATAAATAGAAGAATATTAGTAAACACATGTAGAACCGACAAAGCGCTGGCAAAAGCTTTAATGAGGAAAGAGAAAATGCATCCACAAAAAGTAATTATAGTATTTTAATTTAAAATGTGTGCCATGTATGTATCATACTTTGTTATAAATATATGTTAGATAAATCAAATTTATAAGACATGAATATATGTTGTATTATAGTATAATACTTTGTTATAAATATAAGTTTTCTTGGTTTATTATCCAGTAGCAAATTTTGATGCTACATAATCTTACAACTTTCTAAGACATGAATGAAAGGCTAAAACGAATAAATAAAATAAAAACAAAACGGAAATAACCATTCATCATCTTACAATACAATTATTTCATTTATAGTCTAATTGCATCAATATAGGCAGAGGTCAAGAACAATAAGCAAGAAGCGTAAGTAAAAATACAATATTCAATGTGTTCGTTTAATTTGAGAATTCTATTGGGAGAAAGGAGTTTATAGATTTCGAGGTATTTTGCGGATTTCTAGATGATTTTATGGATTTCAAGATGGTTTTTACGAATTTTAAGATGATTTTGTATTGATTTGCGTGCACCGGTTGGGGAAACGCTGTTCCCAAACAAACCCAATGTCTTGCCCATAACGAAATTCTTAGACTTTATATATATATATATTTAGTATGTATGTGTAGCAGTATTGATCTCACCAGTATGTGGCAATCTACTTTATTCAAATATCATAAATAAAATTATTATATAATCATATAATTTTAATAATGCAAGTATGGGTCTTGTAGCCTGAATGATCACGAACACATCTTTTGTATCATTTGGGTTTACTTTCATTGCATTTTAATATCTTTTGTGAATTTTAACCATTTTTAGAGGCTACAATTGATGCGTTGGTTATGTCAAAATAAAAAACATGCTGATGTCAACTTGTAAAAATAAAATAAAAAAGAATAAATTTCAATGAAATTAAACCCAAATGATACAAAATTATAAAAATTCCATGAAAGGAATTTTGTTTCTAAACAGTGTTTATTTATGTGTGGGATATTGTTTATTTTTATTAACCTGCAAGCCTTTTCCTATCTTATTTATGTCGTCATTAATTGACAAGATAAAAATATATGAGTGTTTATTAAAACTTTAATTTATATCTTTTAACTCTCAAAATTGGTAGGGTTATCCCATAAGAAAAATGTACATTAAAGTAAATAAAACCTAAAGCAAATGGCAAGTAGTGATATTAACAGTAAAGTGGACAAAAGCGAAACATATACTTACCTCTCTGAAGATTTCAAAGCCATTTGATGATGCTTTGAGCATAGAGAAGTGTCTTTTTGGTTCCTTTTTTTTTGTGTTGAAGCACAATGCTATGAAGTAAACAGAAAGTTAGTATATAAGTAATCTAAATGCGAGCAAATTGCAAAATAAAAGGATAAACTTATCATTAACATAGGGTAATTGTAATCACAATAAGTATGATTATGATATTTACAACTAATCTTGACGGTAGAAGATACAAATAATAATGGGTGGGTAAGGAAATTATCAAGAATATGTTTAAATTGCAAGGAGTGGATTGGCTAAAGTGAAATATACGAATGAAGGCGGGAAGGGATTTTACTAAAAAACTTTAATAGTGTATTTTGTTTTGGATTCATTTGTTAGGATGCTTGGGTTGACAAGTGTAAAAAAGTTTTTGGAGAGAAAGTTTAAAATGATCTGATAGAAAACTTTTACTTCTTTAATCAACCATCTCCTTCCTCACAACAGGTGATGGGACTTTTACTCTCTGAAATCTTTCTAATGTTCTGTTTTAATTAATGGCATTCATGTTTCTATAAAAAAAGAATTGGTAGGATTAATGTTTATTCAACATATTAAAATATTTTTTAAGTACATATAGCACTCTAAAATAGTGTGATATAATATTTCCCTTAAACTGTTTTTCATGAGCAATTTTATTCTTAAAGATTACTATTAAGTGAATGTTTGAATTATTTTATTTTAAGTGATTTTACGGAATTCTAAATAAAGATGTAAGATGAGTTTTATCTCGACTTATGTGAAAGTGATTTTTAAAGTATTCTTTTTTAGTTTTTTTTTCAAACAAGTGCTAAAACCTGAGGACGCTCGCATCTAGCTATCATTTGGCAGATGTAAATTTCAAGCTGAAACACAATCAAAAGCAATTTATAGCATATTATTTAGCTATCAAGGGGGAAAAAACTATATATAAAAACGTTGGTTACCAAATAATATTACTTATGAAGAGATTATTTATCAAGTTAAAAGTTAAAAAAATTCACAATCATCCAAAAAAATGGGGTTTATTACATGCAAATTATTTATCACAGTATAAAGCCTAGATTAAGTGTGAGAGTAACATGGTGGTAAAAATGTTTCCCTGAGCAGAAGACAGAACATATGAAGTATAAGAGAGACAAAACTCACCTCTTTTTGCAGATTGCAGAATGTAAATTACTTGAAGATACCCCCAACAAGAGAAAGAGAATACGTACGTTGTCTCCTTTTAATGGTTGGTTCTGTTCAAATCAGGTGGCCTTAGTAGCAAATAATTAAGTGCCTTTAAGGCTTTGTTTGGTTGGGGGGAAGGGGATGAAAGGGAAAGAAAAATGATTCCCTCCCCCCATTTGGTATGAAAAATTGGAGGGGAGGGGAGCAAAATTTTGACTCCCCAATCCCTTCCATCCCCTTATTTTGCATCTTTCGAAAATGAGATTTTTTTGGAGGGATGCAAAATATCTTTACTATATACCTTCAAATATTTTACATTTTTCACAATACCCTCAATACTCCGTTCAACTTCTCACACTCCTCTTTATTTTTTCACACTTTATATAAGCTTTACTGTGTGTTCGGCGACCTCCAAATTAATTTACAATATAAATATATTATTATAAATAAAACATTATTAAATTTAAAATAAAATAATTATTGATAAAAAATATTCTTCCATTTCAAATATTTTTTATTTATTATAAATAAAAGTGTTATTACATTAATTGGTAAATTGAATATGTTATTCCTAAAATTAATTAAAAATAAAATTATATAATTATGGTTAAGAATATGAAATACATATTAATTAAAAATATGAATGACCATATAAGGATATAATGGTACATTAATCATTACCTCCCTTCTCTTTCTCTTTTGAACCAAATACAAAACACATTCATTTCTCTCCCTTCTAAGATAATCAAACAAGGTAACATTAAACCCTTTCATCCCTTACCCTTCCCTCCTATCCATCCCCTCCCATTCACCTCCATCAAACCAAACATAACCTAAGTAGGCCAAATCAGATTGGCTTTGAACAACAAATCAA
>JANTPZ010010314.1:0-17123 GCA_025593235.1 Vachellia pachyceras | reverse complement strand
TTTATTTTGTTTGTTATGATTGAGTTGAGCCTCTTCCATGGTTGTAGCTGCTGATCTTTTGTCCCAATTAACTCCTTTAAGCAAAAACAATCAACTTCTGGTATCTGGTTGTAGGGATAGATTTCATCTCCATGGACATGAAGCAGAAGAAATTGACTGTGATGGGAACTGTTGACCCGATCTCTGTGGTGAGCAAACTTCGCAAATACTGGGCAACAGATCTAATCTTAGTAGGACCAGTTAAGGAGCCTGAGAAGAAAGAGGAGCCGAAGAAAGAAGAACCCAAGAAGGAGGGAGAAAAGAAAGAAGAACCAAAGAAGGAGGAAGGAAAGAAAGAAGAGGAGAAGAAGGAAGGAGGAAAGAAAGAAGAGAAGGAAGAAGGAAAGAAAGAAGAGAAGAAGGAAGAGAAGAAAGATGATGAGAAGAAGAAAGAGGCAGCCCCATCCCCAGTTCCACCACCACTCCTAGTCCCAGACCCTGCATATTTAGAGATGGTGAGGGGGGGTTACAACAGGCCATATTACCCCCTAATGGCATATAATCCCCCTGCATATAATTCCCACATGGCAAATAATCCCCACATGGCATATCATCCCCCCATGCCCAGCTACCATGTTCAAAGCATTGAAGACAATCCCAGCACCTGTGTCATTTCGTGATCAGCAAGCTGTCCAAAGGTGAGGGAAAGACATCAACTTCCATAATTTGATGGTGGATCCAGGTCTGTGATGGCTCCAACCAGGATGATAGGAGCTCTTGTATATAATCGCATGATCATTTCTTGTTGAGTTTTAAACTTTTAGTGGTGTGTAGAGAAAAGGGAATAAAATTTAGGGGACTTGTTTGGGACACAAAAATGTAATCCATAGTCCCATACCAATTACCTGTAATAGTAGGGACCAGATCGTATCATTACCGACCGAAATCATCTGTTAATTTTGTTTGTGGATGCTCAAGACATATTGGAAATGGCAGAGAATGCTAAGCATATGATATATTTTTGCTGTGATCAAATGAGAGGAAGTCCCAATCTCAGCACATCCACTATTCCATTGCTGATAAAAAAAAGGGAACTGGCATTACTGGTTGTGTCCCGGATCTCGTCAGACATGGTCAAAACATTGACCAGTTACCATTGTAATATAACACACACGTGTGTTAAATAGTCAAATAGAATGCTTTATACTGGTCCATTTATGGTTCATACCCTACAATTAATTTTTGGGAAAATAAATCAATTCAAACTGCGATCTCTGTTTTAATTTGAGCACTTATTTAATGGCATTTATGATTTTTACGGTGCTCAATATTTTATTATTATCAAAATGAATATTTAATTATTTAATAAAATTATTTTTATATTTTATCCAGCGTCTTACAGGATATTCTATATCTTTTTTAACCAAAAACCCTTTTATTTATTTGGTTTTAAATGAACATGTCAATATGTAACCAAAAGAAAAAAAAAAGATAAGGTTAATAGATTCATTCACGGATGCACATTTGATTTGACAATACTAATACTAGTTAGGCAATATATTTTGATTACATCTTCCTAATTTCTTCATGATGGGATCTATTCTTTTTCCCCTGCTTAAAAAGGTGGGTATTTTGTTGGCCCCATCGAGTATAATCGAAGCATTAAGATCCAATGATGTGACTGGTTGGTCTAAGTTACGATCATGACTGCAATTTACAATCTGGGCGTTCCTGAGCCTCCCATCCCACCATTTATTTAATCATTAATTAATTTTCAGCACAAAGAATGATAGGCTGCTGATTTTACTCTAATAATAATTTGGTGTTTAAATTCTCTTAATCTAATCCCACAAATCAAAGAGAGCCTCTCATTCTCTCCATTACCTTTTGTCTTATCTTTGCTCCAAACAAGACAATAACCCAAGCTGGCTTTATTTATTTAGGTGGCATGTCATGTTGGCTTCTGTACGCTAAAGTATGTTATTATTGATCTAATTAATTGTGTCGATATTAATTAATCATTTTGGGACCCAATCTCTTCTCTGCAGGCTCCTTTCCCAATCCCCAACAATAATGGGCTTGTTTGATAAGTTCGTTGGAAGAACGAATACATATTCCGAGATAAATACGTAAAAGGAATTTTATCTCAGTAAACGCAGAAATGGTTTTTGGATGCATAAACAGGCTATCCAAATAAGCCTAATATATCAAACGCTCTTAAGCTAGGCTTGTTTAAACTGTACGTTCTCTTTCTGTAATCATAAGTGGGGGTATATATGAGACAAACCACTCACAATTTGTGAAAACAATGTGAATTGATATGATTTCTAATTTTTATATTGATATTGATATATTGAGTTGCGAGGGACGTTGCGTTGAATTTATTTAATTTTGGTCTATGTTGACTGTTATAAGGCAAATTCAATATTTTTTTACTTATATTTGAATCAAGAAAAAACATATCTTTTTTAGTCAAAATTTTGAAACTATTTTAATTAATTGTGATTATTTAAATACAATAGAAAAAATATAATCTTGTGGAGGAAAAAATCTACATTCGAATGCCTATCCTTCTCTTCTTAAAACTTTTTTTTTTAAATTCTTGAAATTAGCTTATTGAATATTTTTTTTAAAGTTATTAACTAAGTATAATTATCCGTCTATTGGAATCAATTTTATTCAATATCATGTAGTGTGCTAAATATGGGTATCCCTCCCATTTAGAATTTGAAATTTAATTCATATTGAAATGAGAAACTAGCCTTTTTTTTTGGTGTTAGATTCAACCCAAGTTGATTTTTTTTTTGCCAACACCCAAGTTGATTATTGAATCTTATATTTGAGTTTAACTAAAATATATGAAACAAACTTTAATAAGAACAGAACTATGAATTAATTAGTATGATTTTTTTTGGCCGAATGGTTAGTATGAATTACTAATTCAGAGTTTTGTTTCACTCATAATCCTTCAGAAGGTGGTGCCAAAAATGACATTTTTTTAAGCAAATTAATTAAAAAAAGTTAGAATTTTGCATCACTGCATGCTTTTGTTTTGTTTTGTTTTGGCAGGCTGATAAATTTATTTATACCCATCAGGCCATGACCAATCTTTAGGGATGATTGCATCTATTAATTACATTCGAAATTAAAAAGATAAGTAATGATGATGTGTGGCATGGACCAGTTGATTCGATCAATGAGGTTATCATTACCTACTTCCAAATATGTTAAATCCTTGTAATTAATTACATCATAGACCTTCATAAATTTTTTTAGAAATAATTATTACAATTAAATAAGGAGAATAACATTTAGAACTTAAGGATTAAATTAATAATAGTTAGACTAAAGAAGTTGCTACAATGTGGATTGCAAATGCTCAATACTGATTCAGCCACTCGTACATGTGAAATGAAAGTCTCCATGGGGAATAACTGGGAATAACCTGTAAAATCTAACTGATTTATATCTAAGTAAAATTCTCATATTTACAATTATTGAAATTAATATTTGCAACTTATGTTTGGGTATAAAAAATTTACAAGGTACTAAAAATTGAGATGGCTATTTGTTCTAGAAAAAAAAAAAAGAGATGACTATTTGTTAAGAATGTAATGGACTCGTCCACTAAGCCCAAAATACAAAGACCCAAACTTGTATCCAATCGAGAGCATGTATTCTAGATCCTTCTGTTATGTACAGTGTAATATTCATACGTGTCATTCACCTACATATTCTAGGGTTTTCACCCTCTCTACATAATGCATAATTTAATATATTTTCTCTCTATGCAGAGTCAATGAAGGGTAGTTGAAGTGCATGTTTGGGAAATCTTTCCTCAACAGTATGCACAAACCAAGAGAAAATGCATATTAAAATTGGTAAAAAATATATTGAAATTTGTAAAAAGCATCTTGAAATCTGTAAATTCTTTTTGGATTTTATAAATTCTTCTCGGAATCTGTAAACTCTTTTTCCCCACGGATTCTCAAACACATACGAAATCGGGATCGATAGTCAAATTGTGGTTGAGTAAGGAAGGAAAAGGGTTATAAAATTTAACCCAGTTAACCTAGTCAAAACAATAAGTTGAATGCGATTGTTAGCTCAACATTGAGCACAAGAAGAACAATTTTGGACCAATGAGGATTGGATTGAGTAGAGTAGTCTAGTTTTTTAGAACAGACATATTGTATCAATATTCGAATGCTTGCTTATCAGCTACATTTAATGTTTGACAATGAAGATTGTTTGAAATTGAAGTATAGTTTATTCAAAGTAATAACATTAATATGGGCTGAATGCAGTTGCTAGCCGTTGAGAATTACACTTGTATTGGAAGATGATGGATCAACCTCCCCCAACATAAATGTCCACCATCTGCTGTAAGCAAGTGAAAGATATATATCAGCAGCGACTACTGTTAAAGCGAATCATGATCGGTGACTACTTATAATTATTATAAGAAGCCATATAAAAGACACACACACACACACACACATCTGTAATATATATAGGATCGAACATAGATCTGAATCAAACATGAATATATAATATACTAATTAAGCTTACTGTGTTTGACTTTTATTAGGGTTCTTGATAAAGAGGTCCACGTGAGTGGGATGCATGGCTCTGTGTGTGTGTGTGTGTGTGTGTGTATATGGCCCTCAGATGTTAGAAGAGAAAACACAGTAACTAAAGCCCCAGACGGCAAGAAACTGTTTAGCTATGGATCGATCTATATACGTACGTGTGGACCACTCATCATCGTTTCCCAACATTGGTCGGTTTGATTGTCCCCCACCCCAACTCCTCTTTCCAAACTCCATGCCTGCTTGTGGGTCACTCCCTGTTCCCTCCCTAATCAACGTGGAAAATATATACACCACTACTTATCCCTATCCCTGGAACTTAATGGGTTTATTTGGAACAACGTTTCTAAAAGTTAAATGCATATTTAATAGTGTTTTTACGTAAAATGAGATAATTTCCTCCACATATTTACCTCGATTTGCATAAAAGTACTTCTATACTACGTTTTCAAACGGGTACACTATTTATTTTGATAATTAAGAGTACAAAACAAACCTTTATGTAGACAAATCACAAACTATCAAATAACCTATGATCTAATAATCAAATGTAATGTAATATAATCAAATAATAGCCATATCAAATTAAATCATAATCAAATCAAATAAAAAATTTAATCTCAACAATCCCTATTCCCATTCCATTCATCTATCTCTTACACACATGTATGCTCATACATACATATATATAACGTTTGTATGTGTATATATAGTTCTCTACCTTGTTTCAGAAATTAATTTCCTTAATTAATTACCTCATCATCAGATGAATGCTTGTTTGCGCCCCGGCCAGTAGCCTAGCTAGAAGCTCCCCTGTGAATGAGAGCTCGTAGCTGATTCGATCTCGTCTGTAACTTCAAAGGGGCCGTTGGTGTGAATCCCTTGGATCAAAAAATGAAATTTCCTGACCTGCCTCGTCCACTACTGTACTGCATGCTCCGCAAGATATATATATATATATATATATATAAGAGACAATGTATTACATATGGCTGGGTAAATCTCTTGTACAAGCTGTGATAATCGGTGATGAGCTAGCCAGTCTCGCCATTAACCAAAGCAGAAAGCCAGAGAGCAGTGTATTAGAAAAGAGAGAGAGAGAGAGAAAGATAATATCTAGTGGAATATTAATCAAAAAGGTTGAATTCGAGTGTGAACATTATTGAGTGGGTAGACTATAGCACAACGAAATATATGTAAAAAAGAAATTGTGCATGCGTTCACACGATATCATGCATGTTGTTCTTGAGCGGTTGATCATCACCGACGATCACAAGCAAAATATATACAAATATTTAATCATTCCTTGCAATATTTCATAGTTTAATTTCTTCGCGTCATAGTGACGAAAGTTGAACATTATAAACATACGTATACATGGCAAATTAAGCGTAGAATTAATCGAATATTTTATGGATACTTTATCACATTAAACTTATTATGCTTCGTGGGTTTTGGAACATATATATCCTTTAAAGTTTGAAGTAATCCATCAAGGCACGCATGCGCAACTTTAGCTGACAAAGATTGTTGACAAGGCTCTCCTTTCTTCATCCCGTGCATGGAAAAGTTTAACTTGGAATTTGAATTATATTCTTCAAAGAATCAATATATAATACTGCATATGATGCTCGGAAACAATATGATTATTTTCAGTAAATGAGTTAGGGGAAAAAATTTAGATTTCTTCAGTGGAACTCAATCGTCTCTTATTGCATTAATTTTATCGCAAGTGATGTATATAGTTTTGTTAGCTTTTTTAACTTCGCACACAATTTAGAACTAAACAACTTTTATCGCCAACCTCAACTCAGAACAAATATTAAGATGAAATTGAGGTGGAATTTTATTTATAGAATAAATGATATATTCTTCACGATCATACATCAACATTTCATCAACTACTGCAGTTATTATAATTTGAGTCACTAACTTAGCTGTGCCCTTATATATATACGGGACAAGCTGCACACTTGAAACAATCTTACATTTAACTATATCTATGATATGTCTTGCGCATGTTTGACCCCCCATCCGAAAGCTATATTAAGCTTTAAAAAAATGGGAGGGCAAAAAATCATGGAAGCTACACTCTGAAAAATTACACAATTAAGCGTCTATACCAAGATAAATAATCTGAGATCAGCAGTTGATGATTAAGTGGCTTGAACAAGGGGTGAGCGAGGAGACATAGCAGTTTCATCAAATCTTCTTGAAGAAGAGAAGCTCAGTCTGAGATTGCTGTTCCATCGTTTCAGCTTCGCTGGTTTCTTCTGAGACGTTTCTTTGCCCACAAATGCTCTGATTCTCCTTAATGCAACTTCCACTGTTTCATCATCCATATTCGCAAAGCAAACCCTATACCAACCCGGTTCTTTACAGTCAAAAGATGAACCTGGGGACACATTCAGCTTCACTTCATTGATTATGTCATGCCATAGAACCATTTCACCTTCAAATGTCTGCTCTTTTAGCAGCCTCCTCAGATTCATCCACACGAAAAGCCCTGAATTGCTTGGCAAGCAAGTAATCCCCACTTTCTCAAGGCCCTTTGTGAACACACTATGCCTCTTTCCCAGCCTCCTCGAGCTCTCCTTGAGAAAACAATCTATGAACTCATCATCATTGAGCATTGCAGCCAGTAGATGTTGAGTCTCTGAAGAGACTAATCCGAAGCTTGACATTTTTCGGCCACACTGCACCACTGTTTCATTGTATGAATAAACTATCCCAACTCTGAAACCGGGAAGTCCCATGTCTTTAGACAAGCTATATATCACATGTATGAGATCAAGATTGCATTCCATGTCTTGTATGATTTCACAGACGCTTACAAAGCTAGGGGAGTTGAAGACTGTGGCAGCATAAATCTCATCACAGACTAAGTGGATGTTCTTCTCATTGATGAAGCTTACCAAGCTCCTCAGTGTCTCTCTGTCCAAGGTGGTGCCTAAAGGGTTTGATGGGTTTGTTATGATCAAACCCTTAACGTTAATGTTATCCTCTTGGGCTTTCTGGTATGTTGCTTCAAGAGCTTCTCTGGTTATCTTGAAGTTGTTGGAGCTGTCACAGTGAACAGGAACGATTTGAACCCCAGTTCTCCAACCCAAGTCACGAACGAATCTGCAATTAAAAGAATACAAACACGAGAGGTTTGTGAGTTTAACAGATTGTAGTAGTATGTCACTAATCAAGCCATAATTAGAGCTAATTAATCAAGTCTCTTCTTTGACCAACACAGTAATCACCAATAACTATTCCGGTCCATTTTACCAAAACAGAAAAAACTTTTGCGCTCCATTCGTTCAATGAGCGGCCAAATCAGAACAAAATTTTTCTCAGTAAAACTAAATCAACAGATAAGCATGTCAAGTTCAACTTTCAATGGTCAATATTAAAGGTCCACTTAGCTTTGAGTTATATAAAATGTCAAATTGGATTTCAACTTTTTAAGTATGAAATTCCTCTCGCACGCTTGTTGACTTCTTAGGCCAAAAAAAGTCAAGTTTGAGATATGTCAGTGTCATTAACCATAAATAGGAATTTTGTTGGATTTAACACGCTTTTCCCTAGTTTGTGAGACAGCAGTTGGATATAGATTATTTCTTAATTATATAGTCAAAGGTGAAGCAACTCATCATTTCTTTTATTTTCTTTTTTAAAATGAGAGATTAAAAAAAAGGACTGAAGCAATACCTAATTTGCTGAGTTTTTTTTTTTATGGGCGTGGATATTAGTTGGCTGATGTCAACATCAACTTACCAATTTAATATTTGAAGCCAAGTAACAAAAGGTCTTAATTTCATTACCTAAAAATTCAAAACGTGGCAGGAGACAACACAGTTTCTCCATCTGCTATTTCTAGACCTTTTTTCCTGGATCAAAACCACTTGCAAGCTACTGTCATGACTCATACAAGATAGTAGTTCTTCCAATAATTTATCAGGCTTTGTTCTTCAAAGTACTAATTTTTAATTTTTTATATGATTCTGTAAATACTTATTTGGTTATATCAGGGATTGTGTAAAATTTTTTTGGATGTGTTTGGTTTGTATCAGAGAGTGCAGCCAGTGGTCATCGTTCTTCATTGAAAGTAACAGTGCAGCCATGATTCTTTGTATTGCTCTAATTATAAGTTCCACTTTTTAACTTTTGATGGGTTGTGTGGAATATTAAACATACATTGAATGGACACAAAAAAGTTGAGGAAAAAAACCTAGAAAGGGCACATACGCTGGATAATAAGGTGAAGGAACCAAAAAGGCATCTCCAGGATCAGCCAAACAGAACATGATGAGCTCGTTGGCCCCTGTAGCCCCTCCACTCATCAATATACGGTCAGGATCAAATTTGACCCTACCACCCCTCACTTTGGACATAAAATTAGCCATACCCTGCAATACAACACACAACATATTCAACACCCAGGAATCTAAAGAGAAGAAGACAAAATACTCTAAGAATATTGTCATGGCTTACCTTTGTGAACTCTGGGAGTCCATGATAGTCCTGGAAGTTAGCAATTTGTTTGAACTGGTTTAGTCCTTCAGGGGTGCAAATGGAGGCCTTGGGATTCTCCATTATCCAATCTTCAATCAAATCAAAAGAGAGCTGGAAGGACAAAAAAAAAATGATTGAAAACACACCACCTGAGTCAATTGATCAAGCAGTTTATCTTCATTGTGATATGACGAAGCTCTAAAAAACTTGCTAGTTACCTGATTCTCTGCCAGGCCCATCTGAATAACCCCATGAGGATTCTTGGTGGGGTGAAATGGGTCTCTGTCATAAGCCTTCCACCCATCAAAATAGGGGGAATTCTCTCCATGTTTGTCATTTGTGGCAATCTTAGAGAGAAGCTGATGGTCATGACTCTCACTCGCCAAACCCATTTTGATCAGTTCAGATTCTGTGATGCAAAGAAGGCGGTAAAGTTAAGGCCACTGTAGCAAGCTGAAGTAGTGAAAGTGGCGGTTAGGAGATATGAGAAATGCAGTTGGAAATTGCAGAGGGGTGAGGGAGAGAGGAGGGAATGAGAAAGGAAGTGAGAAGCAAAGGGAATTTATAGGCAGAACAGAGTTTGAAGATTAAGCTCATGCAAGAAGCAAAGATGGAAAAGTCTTCCTCATGGTTCAAACCATGAGAAGTAACAGAGATTTTGTTCTGCGAATTGACAACGCATGTCAGTCAAAGGAAATGAGCGTGAGGGCTTGCGTGGGAGGCTGTGATCTCACGGTGGTATCACGTGCAGGAGAATTTTCTCGCGAGAAGGTGTTGCTGGTTAGGTAATGGTTCCTTTATGACGAGGAAAAGCGATTCAACATGGGAATTAATAGGAGGAGAGAAATTTAGTTTTGGGGAGGCAGAAGTTTCCCACGAAGCTGCATAAAGGAGGGAACACAGTTGATTCAAATCCAACAAATTAAAAATAGAATGAGAGACAGAGGTTAATCAGACATAATTAAAGGAACAAAAAATAGGAATGGATGGAGGGTGGTGGTGAATGTGCTGTTATGGAAATTAAGTTTTAAGAGGTTTGATGAAGAAAGGTGGGACAAGATGGAAGTTAGCGAGGGAAGGGAAGGGAAGGGAACAAAGGGGGGGGTATGTGTATAAAGGTTTGAACTTTGGAGAATGAAGTAGGGACGCGTGGGGGGGTATGGACGTTAGTTGCACTTGCAGGTAGGTAGCTACAAGGAGAAGAGGGGATGAGAGGGTGAAAACAAATATAAAAGGGACAAGTCCAAGTGGGACGGCAACAAAAACGTCTGTATCCGCCCACGTGGACTGTTGCGTGGCACTCTGTTCGTGTTGCTCGCTTCCAAATTACTTGCCCACCATCTTTTTTAATTTGTTGATATACTTCATCATCATCATCATCATCATTATGATCATGATTATTATTATTATTAACATATATCATATGGATCATGAATGAAGATGGCGGTGAGACATGCATGGTATCTTCACATTAGGGTAATAAAATAAACAATCACATGAGTATATTTGTGGCATGAGGAAATATCATGCGTGAAGATGAATGTATGAAGTTCACAGAACAAGTCACTTGTAAAAGATCAATACATTGATCCACAGTATAGGTCGATATATCTCAAGAGCTATTAACGTTAATGCTTAACTGTGAGTCCACTGCCTTTTTTGTTTATGATGAATTGGTAGAAATGACTTGTCCGAAATTACCAACCGTAAAAGAGAGTGGGGGGTGATTTGATACGAATGAAGAACGTGGTGCGGTGTGCATCACATGCACGTGGCAGAGTCAGAGGCGGTCGGAGTGATGCTATGACAGTAATTACGCGTCGTCGTTTCATGGGTTTCACGCGGCTACGGATCTCATGCAACACATGATTTTCCCTTAATCCCCCTATCCCATCTCCCACACCCACCTGGCTGGCTATTCTATTATAACACCTGTTTTACATGCTAGCCCCTCCCTCTTCCCCTGCCTCAATCAAATCATAACACATACATATACATACTGTGTGTTTGGGGATCTGTTGGAAAAAATGAATTTACTGATTCTGATATACTTTTACGGATTTCAAAATACTTTTTATCTTGATTTACATGCACTATTTGTAAAAAGTTTTCCAAATATGCACTAAGTCACTTCAAAAACAATCTCTTGGGAGGACAACTAATGTTTATTTGCCCATGCAATAAATGCTTAAATGTTATTACACATTTTATTTCTCTCTCTCTCCCCTCTAAAATTTTGCTTAATAACAGTAAATTGAATGTTTTTCATTTAACACAAATTAAAGGAACTAACTACCATTTCTTGATTCTGATTATTTAAATGAAGATATTTTGGATTGTAGGGATTACTTTTAATAATTTCTACAGCTTATTCAACAATGGGCATTGATTGTTTTTCCCTTATATATGCCCATGCATGGTAAAGCTAGAGAGCAAGCACAAATTGTTATGATGTTCCATTAATAAAAATATTGTAAATCACTACAATTTTTCAATACATTTAATATTTTTAACTTTTTGTTCGTACCCATGAACTGGTTGAAAACGTTTAGAAATCAAAGGAGTAATCATACTCCTCAAGTCTTGTATACAGCAAAGAGATAATATTTTCATGTCATATTTATAAATTACATTATTCAGTTTTTCAAATGAGTATACAGTTTTACCCTTTATCTATCATTTTGTAAGTGAAATTAAAGGTTTTTCATTCTTAAAAGATACGTTGAAGGTAACTTCTAAATAATATTATATGAGTACACTCTAAAAGATTGATTTTCTTTATCGTAAGTCATTTGATGGGTATTAATTGGGTTTTTTCAATGGGTCCGTTTAGAAACGCGGTAGATAAGTACTTTTACGCAAGTCGAAATAAATATGTGGAGGAGATTATCTCGTTTTGCGGAAAAACACTGTTGAACGTGCTTTTAGGGAATCCAGAAGCTCCTCCAAACACATATGAAAAGTCATTAAAGTCATTAATATCATCTTTGTTTAAAGTCATTGAATGTGCTTTCAGGGAGTCCGAGGTAAAATATCATCTTAAAGTCGTTAACCGTGAATGGAAATATAATACAAATATGAAAAAAAATTATTTACATTTGGATAAAATTGAAAACGTGTTTTACTTTCATATAAAGTTAATGATCTAATCACCCTTCCTTTAATCTACTAATCTAATTTGGTGGTTGATATTACTTGTAATAAGGAATGATGTCTTACCTTATTTGGGTTAAATTTGAATATTATCACTATCCATTCATGAGGATACACTACTACAAAAAGTACTTTTTACGCCCTATTTTTAACCCAATTGGCGCCCTTTCTTAGGGGGTGTATATGTGAGTGGAGTAAAAAATTAGGGCCTACGACGCCCTATATTGGAGTATAGGGCACCATAGGCAACACTTACGGTGCCCTATATTGAATTATAGGGAGCTAAAAGGCTCCTTTAGGTGCCCTATATTCAAGATAGACACCTAAAGGCATATCTCCGTTCTTATAATTTCAAAAATGCTACCGCCTTCATTTTTTACTCCATTTTAAAAAAAAAAGATGTGAATTTCAGTAGTAAAAATTATACTTTGTAGTAGTGATATATGGACTATTCTGCATAGCGTGCCTAATGGGAATATTTTGTTTTTTGTTAACAAGACTTCAGTTGACTCAAATTTATTTATTTGGAATAGTTTATTTTTACCAAGACAAGAATGGATTTAGGTCCGAGATTTAATAGGGATATTGGAAAAACTTTATCCCGTGTTTAACATAAGATATATAATGACTATACAAGTTTTTAATAAACCTATAATATATAATTTTAATTGAAATTCGAACTTTTGTTTGAAGGATTGAAGTTTCGCAGAATATTCAAGCCAGAAAAAATCATTCATATTTTTTAAAATAATATTGTAAAAGAATTTTAATTTCGTATCTCGAAAGGGTGTTATATAATTTTGAGGATTGTTTCGTAAATATATTTAATAGTGCTAATTAACATCTAATGGTGCGAGAATAAAATAAGGAGGATGAAGAAGTCAAAAGAACCGAACAAATGTCATATAGAGATTCATGAGAATATAAAGTGAATCACGTAAGCTATCACACATACTTTTATTAATCAATACTTTATGCTCTTAGTCTCACTCACAAACTCTCTCAAGCTTTCGTGGTTGGGCGATATCTGATGAATTCAAATATTATTTCAAAAATGCATCCAAATAGTTTTAAAAATAAAAATATCATTAACAAAAGGTAATTAGTATATGTCGCGGTTCTGCTATAAAAATTGCAGTTAGTCAAAAATTAGTGACAAATTTACAGCACAATCAAAACTATAAGAATTGAGTTGTAATAAATTAAAGTTTAGCAACTGAGTTTAACTAAATTAAATTTTTAATGACTGAGATTAATTTTCCCAAACAAAAACAAACAAACGAAGGGTGCATGAAAAGCTCCTTCAAAATTCTTTCTTAAGACAAATGTTTTAAGAAAAATAATCAAAAGGGCTGTTAACTTTAAATTCTTTCTTGGCGAAATTTCACTTAGCCCCCCACTTATATGACTTTGTTTCATTTGAAGATAAAAAAAAATCTGAAATTACACTTCAGAATTCGAGGGATAAAAATGAACTTTTGTTTTGATGGTAAATGAAGAAATGGACTATGTCCATTTTTTTTCGATTGTGCATATGTATTTAAAAAACTATCATTAGTTAAATTTATAAGTATAAAAATGAAAAATGACAACTCCCAAATTGACATTAGGGTAGCATGGTCATGGTGAATTTAAAGGCGTATATAAGCATTTTAACAACCAACAATAGTTAACAGTGATTGAATTTAGTAGAATGGGTTAATTCATCATAGTGTGATGATTTAAGATTAAAATATCCATTGAGAGATACATCCACACTTAATGATTAATTAATAGTATTTCAAATAGAATTACTTTAATAGAATGATAGCTGTGCCTATAAGGAAAAAACGTTTACAGGTAAATTTACCAGTACACTTAAATATTTTAATAATTAACAATAGTAAAAGAACAAGTATCAATGTAAAGGAAGGACATTTCCATCATTCACCTATTTACATAATTTAACTTCGGTCCATTGGTGTTGTAGGGTAAGTTCATAACTTTTTACCTTTGAGAGAGAGCGAGCTCTTTTTTAAAAATAATCATTTAAAAATAAAGGTTCAGGGCGCACTCAATATAAAGGAATTTTTTCCCCATTCCTAAAAGATAATACACCCAAGAAAAAAATTTGGTGCTAGAAGAACTTTTGAGAATAATATATGGACATTTTTACCCCTTAATCCTAAATATTATTGTCATTCAACCCAAAAAAGATATTATTCTGGTGAATAAAATTAGTATTGTTGTTAAGAGTTCACTTATAAGTTATAAGATGGTGAATTTAAATCATACTGTCGATATAAAGATCTTATTGATGAGGGATATACAAATATTTCTTTAAACATCTTTTTAAATCCGAAGACATATTTTAACCCTAGTAAATTCACGATAACCATCTCACCTAAACCTTGTACCACCAAAGGAAAAAGGTATTATCTCAATCTTATAGGGTCACTTTTAATTTAAGACTAATCTCTGCCAGGCCAAAAGTGTTAAAGACTAAAATCATTCCAACAAGTGTGCTTTTTGAATTCAAACTTGTATTCTTGGTGATACTATTTGTCCCGTCAACCATATTATATATTATATAAAAATCTGTATGTCTGGAAATAAATCAATTTTACTACATTACATAATTAGACGGAAGAATGAGAAATTTTCCTGTTCACATGTTTGTTTATCGAATTCTTGTTCACATGTTAATGCTACGAAAATTAAAAGTCCTTCCTAAATTTAACATGCCCCACGACTTTGATGGGAACAAAGAATTTCAGACCTTATCCAAAAATTGTGGCATTGTGCTAAGTGCCAAGCCCCCAATGTCAACGCAAGTTGATTCAAATGTTCAATATATATATATATATAAAAACGAAAAAAGAAAGAATATATATACTGTCATATTCTTGAATAAAACTAAAATATAGTTTACGGAGAGAAATTTTTCTATATCATTGATCAACCCCCCAATTGTTGAACAAGAGGTGGAGCTTGATGAGGGAAGCTAAAGTTGATCTGTTTATTTTTCTTGTAAATTAATGGAATTCAGTTCTTATTTAAAAAATAATGATAAAACTAAAATTCGCACGTCAATGTTTATATATAGAAGTTGAGTTGCTCTGAGCATGTAAGCATGAATTCATCACTAGCTATCACAAATTGCTAGCGCTTTTATTCTACTACTTATATATACACAAAAATCATATTTTGATTTAAAATATTTTCATATATATATATATATTAACCAAATGCTCGGAACATTTACTTTGGGCTTGTTTAGAAACTATTTTAAAAATAGCTTTTACATATTCCGAGGCAAAACCTAGGTTTTAAAAAGTGATTTATGTTTAAGAAGTTATTAGCTTTTACGGATTCCGAGGTAAAAAAGTTGGTAGGAAAGAGGAAAGAGAAAGAATACAAAGTAGGAAATAGAAAAGAGAAGAAAGAAAAAGTAGGAGAGAAGAAAGAGAAAGAAGGAAAGAGGAAAAAGTAGGAAAGAGGAAATCTAGGTTTCAAAACCTAAGTTTCAAACGGAGGTTTTGTAACCAAAATAGCTTTTCTAAACAATTTTTGTGTTTGGATAAAACCTAAGTTTTTGGGTAAAATCTAGGTTTTAAACCCAAACTTAAGTTTAAGAGGATGCAAACAAGCTCTTTATTGTAAATTTTGAAGCAGTTACTCCACTTTCTGTAGGGCGAAACTTCCCCATTCATATATATCAATTTCAAGCCGAACCAGAGACATGCTTGGGAAACAAAGAAATATATATGCGACAGTTTGATTATCTAAAGGTTTATTATTAAATAAGAAAGAAGATTCGTGTAAATCAATCAGAAGAAGAGTTTGTGAAGGGAAGGAAGAACGTAATGATGAGAATGAATTAAAGGGGTGAGATAGTTACGTTCCCACACAACCAAGTCTATATATAATAATAAAGTCCTCAACACCTCAGGTCATAGTGGTTGGCTGAATGCCATAGGAGAAGTGTCCAACTTTACAATATTGAATCATGCGATCCCCCAATCGATTCAAAGCTTGCTTGAGAAAAACAAGTGAATATTACATATATGTACATAATAAAAGTCAGGTCGAGTGGAAGAAACAAGAGGTAAATAAAAGAATATTATACACATACACACACAAAATTAGAGTCAGGTCAAAAGTTAGATTAGGAGAAAGATCTGAAAAGAAAGTAAAGTAACGGAATATTATATGTGCATAATAGAAGTTAGGTCGGACAAAATAAATAAAACAAAAAATAAAAAATATATATTAGGTCAAATGAGAAAAAAAAAGGAACAAATTCAAGAGAACATCCATTTAAACACGATATCTTCAATACGTTACAATATGAGGACAGCAAAAGATGGGTTTTACAAGAGCTATTTATTATTTGAGTCCGATTATGCTCAAAACTTATGGTAAATAAAAAAAATTATGGTGAAGACTGAAGAGCTTCATTCTACTTGAAACTCCACAAACGGTTTGTATTTCGATCAATTGTTATCAATTTTCATCCAAACAACTATCTTTTAAAATGAAAAAGTAGTTTATTGGGCCCATTTTCAAGTACGATTCCCTTGAAAAAATTTAACCTTGTTCATATTATAGAAGTTAAGAACAAAAGAAGAATTTGTGATCCTCTTTGTGATGATTTAGTCAATGTGTGACTTTACCTGACTACATCCTTTAAAATGGATCCTTATATTTTGGGTTTAGCACGTTGAGAAATATTTACATACTACGTAATGTCATCCATGCTCTGCCCCATAAAAATGTGTAGGATTTCGGGCGTACCTGGAGATGCCGAATTATGAATCTGCAGATACCCACGCGGAATACGGATCACAAGTATGGATCCGAATATGAGACACAGCAAAAGCACCGAAGGCGAGAGGAGAAGAGATGAGAGGATTCTCT
>JANTPZ010010310.1:0-12248 GCA_025593235.1 Vachellia pachyceras | reverse complement strand
ACACATGACACAAAAACAGAGCACACTATATCCTATTTCATACCACACCATTTATAACCTACCCACATACCTTTCAAACATTAACATATACTACACATTGATGTTACTAGCTTCCCCTTCAAAGTTGATAACAATAAATTAACAGCAAATAGTTAAACCCACCTTAATCCTTTCCTCAAACCAGGTATACAGGGTACAATCGCACAGCACAACTTTTTCACAATTTAGGACAAACACGCACAGAACTAGGTGTAACAACAAGGTGGAAGAACAAGGGCCATTTGATGAAATGAAGAATGAAGAGAGAAAAACTAATGGAGCTTCCCTGTTCTCCGTTTTGTCTTCCCGTTCACTTCCATGTTATAACTCCTGTCTTTCTGCGCAAAATGAAGACTGAAGAGACAAAACCCAGCAGCTTTCGCTTTTAATTCAACAAGGGGCATCAATGTCTTTTCACATCAAAAATTAATTCCCCCCTGATCCCTTGGGACTGCTCTTTAAATATTGCAAAGTTTGGGACCATTTGTTAATTATCTTGATAAGGTGGGACCAAACAGTAAATCCCCCAATTTTTTATTGATTTTTTTAAAACTCTTCCGATCTTTAAACGATGAAAGAAAAATGAAACGATGCTAAATAATTTTGAAAATTACCGAACTTACTGAATCCTAGTTTAATGGCCTTTTTTTTTGGTGAATAGTTTAATGGCCTTTTATTATCACACCTTTGAGAATCAAGATGCATATGGTAATTGTAAATGTTTTGTTACATTAGATTCGTTTCTCATAACAGAAACTGACAAAGTAGTTAAAAGCATATAACGGGCTGTTAAAACAATTTTGAAATTATAAAATTAAATATACTGTTTATATATTCGCATAGGCTAAAGTATACTTTTAATCCTTTATGTTTGCCTCAGGTTTCATTTTAGTCCTTTAAGTTTAAAAATGTACACTTTCAGTCCCTCAAATTTAACGCCGTTAGTTTCTCTTAACGGAAAATGTTGACTCATCAAATTTAATTGATAACTGTGCAATAAAACGTTGACAAAGCATACTCACATTTTAATTATAATTTAATAATATAATAAATTTGATATTTTAAATTGTGTAAAATAAAAAAATATCTAAAATAATAGCGTTAAGTTTGATGAGTCAACAATTTCCGTTAGGAGAGACTAACGGCGTTAAGTTTGAGGGACTAAAAGTGCACTTTTAAAAATTAAAGGACTAAAATAAAATTTGATGCAAATATAAAGGACTAAAAGTATACTTTAGTCTATATGTTAATATCATATAAATATATATATATATATTAAATCAAAATTGAGGGCTAATAACTGGGCCTGCTCATTGCCAAATGGGCACTGTTTCAACTCGCTATGGTTTCTAATATGGGTCTTAAAGTCGGTGCTGTAGATTCAAAACAAGCCCAAATAAATATAAGGACGTACAGCAATCGAATTCTCTTGTTGCTCCAAAACGGTGAAAAGCAGAAAAGCACGAAATTTCTTCCCTCACAGAAATCCGACTCTCGGAAACCCTATTTCCTTAACCACTGCTGTTATGGAAGATAGTTTCAGAGTGCGAGTTGACAGGGTGTTTGGTTCGCTAGCTTCGTCTTCGAATTCAAGTTCGTCCACTGCAGCGTCGTCTCTCAGCTCTGTGTGGTCTCTCACCGACAATGAGATCCAGAGGAAAGAATGGAATAGAAGCAGAGGGAGCCCCGAGCCTGAACCGGATCCCTATCCATCGATCTTTGATGATGTAGCAAGACGAGCCGGGAAAAGCCGTTCCGGTTTTCGAGATGAGCTGGAGCAGGACCTGGAAGATCTCGATGAGGATGAAGATGTCGGACCGAGGTCTCGTGGACCTTCGAAGCCAGACGATTATGACGACGAAGAGTGGGAAATAAAGTCCGCCATTGGCCGTGATTGTACTCTGGATTACGAGGTAATTCGCTCCTTCTGCGTTTATTATTACAATCATCATAATTATAATGAATCTGGATGTCATGAGAGCGCGGCATGAAGTTTTAAGAATTCTGAGTTATCTTTTCATTGTGATTATGAAGGAACGCTAATAGTCTTGGGGGCAGGGAAATATAGAAGTCGTATTTTTAATGGAAGCATAAGTCGAACAGAGAAAATGCTAAAAGAATGTCATATAGGCTTAAATAAGTAAATGTAAATTTACGACAAAATTTGATAGATAAATTAATGAATAGAACATGATCATCTCATGCACTTAGTCATTGTGGTCACAATGTTACCTTATCCTTCAACATCCAAGGCTAGGTCGGATTTTATAGTTTTCCAGTTCATTCAGTGGCGGTTTTGAAACATTTGGACTGGGCTTCAAAGGTGACTCTTAAGTTTAACCTTCAATTTACGCGAAAGCCCGTCAGTTGCATGCCTTGACTGATGAGCATCTAACTGAAGCCATTGCCTCACAGTGTGACAGGCACTGAGCTTCTTGAGCGCCTTAGGTGCTGAGGCGAGCACCTATAAATGCAATGCGTGGTCTTCAAAGTTAGGACCACTTTTCATCCCAAACTCTTTTAAATAAATTATAGCCGTTGACCAGTTGTTATTTGTTGCAAAGTTTCATTTCTAAGTTTAGCTTTTTGAATTTGACTCAATGACCTTGGTGGTAAACTCATACAGGAAGAAGAGGATCAATATGACAAGCAGGCTGTTGGGAAAGAGAACTCTGGTGACCGTTTGTTTATGAAGGATATAAATGATGGGGTAGAAATAAATTCTGGCAATGAGCTTCCTACTTCATTTAGTGACTTTGTGAGAGACCCACGTGCCAATCACATGGCCGCCAAAATTAGGCTGAAAGAAGATGCTGAAGCAGCTAAAAGAATTGATGCATTGCAAGTCTCTGAGAAATCTGCGCCAGGGAGTGATGATCCGGAAGGAAACACATCTCTAGACAGCATTAACCCAAAACCCATTTTGAAGAGGAAAGATAATCCTTCAGAGTCCAAACCCCAGAAACGTGTTCGATTTGATTCTCAATATGATGATAGGAGTAATGATGAATCCGAGGGAGCCACGGACATCTGTATGACGACTTCTTCTGGTCAAGACGTCTCTGCTTTTAATCAGTCATCACGCACTGGAGAGTTCACATCAGCAGTTCCAGATTATATCCGTAACCCATCAAGATACACGCATTATACTTTTGACACTTCTGGAGACATGGACGATAATTCTAATAAGCAAGCTTATATGGATTTTCTTTATCAGCTGAAGAGGTCAAAGGCCGCCAATGAATCGCAGGCAGACGATGGATTGGAAGATCTTCCATCAGTTACATTTATTTCAAAGAGGAAATCAGGAGATGCCACGATGGTAGAGACTGATGCCATGTCAAAGCAAAACATTGATGGAGTGAAAGAATCGATGCATAGAAGGGGCGTGCCACTTGGCATAGCTGCTGGTGAAACTGAAGATAATGATGTCTGTGCAATGGAGGAGGATGAATCAGAAGTAATAGATGATACGAAAAAGAGCTCTCAGAAAATGAATCGTCAGTACAGGAGGAAACCCCAGGAAGTGGACGAGCCTATTGTCTAACAGCATCATAAATTCCGGAGTCGAGAATGCCAATGTATCATATCGCGCGTCATGAGTCATAGCTTTCACGTGGCAATGATGATGAGCAACTGAGACGGTAAAGTCGATGCACTTGAATTTTCACAACGCGTTTAAGGTTCATATATTTCGGAGTACTGATGAAAATACATTTATTGTACATATTGTCTCGAGTCACGAGTATCTCGTTTTTCTATATTATTTTGAACTGAGAAGCTCCGTTGGTTTCTAATTAGTAGAATGTGGAACTCGGTTCCTTGTATTCCGGATATCTGAATTTTGCGCATGGAGCGGCAATTTCTATTCGAGCAAGTTTGCTAAAAACAGAGAACAAAACAGGAAACGGGAAGTTGGGGCGCGGGGGCTGGACGAGTTTTGACTGAGTCTATTGTCTTTGACCCATGCCTGCTGTCTGGGTCCGTTTGGAATACGTACATTAAAAGAATATTTTTTATCACAGAAAAAAGGTTTTTTTTAAATGTCATTATCTTTTTGCCAACTAAAATGTCATGATTTCAAGTATATATTTTAAATCTGTTTGACATTTGAATGCATCATTTCGCAGAATGTTAAGAAATAAATTTCAAACTTAAGATTACAATTTATAGGGGTTCCAATGTAATAATAAAATTAATTTGTTCCATAAGGTATTTCAAGAAAAATGATCTTGTAAAATTAATAATTAATATTAAAAAATTGAAAACATAACAAACATTATATGTTGGCTCTCAGTAAAATAAATATATTGAACTAGTGTGTAAAAGAGATTTTTGTTGAGATCGTTTTCTATTGTTTTGGAACATGCAGGGTAAGCTGCAAAAGTCGTGACTCTGCTTGGCAGTTGCGTGATGTTTCTTTCCTCTTTGACGCCCACGTGGGCCGCCAAGTTTCAGGAACATCGCCTGAAAGTGAAATCCTTTACAATGCTGTCTCTCACAGACTGAAGCCATTGGAAGGACTGCATTAGTGATACGGGTGACTATGTAGACGGTACCTACACAGGAAACCGTATGGGGAGCGTTCAAAGTCATAATAGCAAGTGCCCACATTAAACCAATCACCCTGGCAAAAGGCTTGTGTGTCGAAAAACAAAATGGAAAGAAAATTACAAACATTACACAAGAACAAAAAAGTGTGAAATAGCGAAGAAAGGGGTTTGATATTTTGCATTTTCTAAAAAAATTAGATCTCAGTTGTTAGACAATCAAAAGAATGATATATCATATTTTTCTTGATTTACATGACGAATTACATAATTTCCCCATTTCATACAAATCAGACTAAACTATGCAGACATGTGCAACGGCAAAGAGAAAACGCATGCACCAAGAAGCATATATATTAGAACAGTCGCTTCCTGCAGTCAGCAGCTCCGCAATAACACGTCATCTTCTTTACTTTCCCATCAGGACCCAACACGCTATCAAGGGCATAACCATAGTCATATGTAAGCTCCTGCGAGCAATGAAGTTAGACTTGTCAGGTGCACAATATTGATTCGTAGGATAAATTCAATTAATAGCATACAAGAGCATCTTTGTAGACCATCGACTGACCATACACTTCAATGCAGTATCCAATTTTCATAACAAAATCATTACAAATTACACATCAGTTCAGCCCATCAAAATAACCAAGTAAAAAGCAATTTTCAAGCCAATAATCGAGTTCGATTAAGAGGGTAAATATAAATACTTCATTCATTTATGTGTTTTCTACTTTCATTATTCAAAGCACTACCATCACAAATGTAAAGGAATGACCAGATAACCTGCAAAGGTGGTATGTTGTCTGCAGCAAATAACATCACTCGTGCCAGCCTCAAATCATGGTGTGAGCTCAAAACACATTGAACAAATAAATTTGGTTCACAACTATGGTTTATGAATCGAGCAATATTTCCAACTGATCCGGCATCAATACAAAACTCTGGTATGGATTCGGAATTATCATCTGCATAATTGTCCAAGAGCTTGACTGCTGTAGATGTTTCATTTTGTGATCGCCTCTGTGAGAAAATAAGATACCAAGACATCTTAGATAGACTTCTGGTGGAATTTACGCAACGTGACTAGTTTGTTTTGACATCAAGTTCTCACTTGCCAGTTGTATCCAGATGGGGCAAAAAAAAAAAGACATGGAAAAACAAATATAATGTTATACTGAATTAGCAGACAGAGGACAAAATATGAACTCAAACCTCTCTTCCACCAATGCCCTTCATCGTTTGCAAACAATCTATCTCAAAAATATAGTTGTTCTCGAGTGTATTCTCTACATCTTCTGTCCTCCTGATTAATCCTGTGTATTCACAAACCGGTGCTCCAGAAGGTATGAAATCCCAAGATCTAACAGCCCATCCTTTCTTTGCAGTACGAAAAACCTGTCATAATTTGGTTGCAAACGCAAACTAAATACACATTATTGGTAGTTTAATCTAAAAATTTAAGAAGGCTAGTAGAATAAGTACAACCTCAAGACGATATCTTGGTCCTCTTTGAGAAGTTCGATTAACACAACCAGGACCACATCCACAATTTGGCCCACATTCAAAGACAATATCTTTGGCTTCAATTAACCTAGCAGGTGAAAAATTATAGACCACCATCAATATACACCTAAAAGCAACAATAGCTACACCAACAACCAGCACTCAGTTATCATTCCGATGATCTAACCTCCCTCCATTACGAGATACATAGGGAAAATCTGATCCGTTTCGTAAAGCACATTCACAAGACGTAGGATCCACACATAAGCCTTTGCACTTGCATCCAGTGACAGCTGTGGGGAGCTTCACATTCTTTGAAAGCAAAATTGATTTATTATATTTAAAACCTATAATATTTCAGGAACCCAAGTTAGTTAACTAGATCATCATAGGTATGCACAATGCTAAAGTTAGGTTTGAGAAAACATTTGTGAAAATTCAGGTCCAGAAACATTATGTAACAAATATACCGTCATGTTTTCCAGAAACATCAGAAAATGCTAAAACTTAATTCAACTTACCTGTGGGTGGGACAGGCGGGTCATCAATCAGGTTAGTGGCAGGAATAGGCACCTCTTCTTTACCTTTGGTGATGTCCTCACATACAAGCCTTAAGTAAATAATAAGAAAAGGATTCAGGCCACAATAGTCAAACCTTAAAGGTATTAAACTTATGGTGGCTTCATTACCCTCGTATCTCAGCAATGGACTGAGGGACACGTCCATTAATGAAATACACCTGTCATTACAACAAAATAAATAAACAAAATCATTCTAACTTTCTTCACTACTTCATTGCTCATAATTTAAATACAATTTACAAATAAAATTTAACCCATCAGTCACAGAAACTCCAGGAAAAGAATTACAATGATAACAGTCGACTAAACATATCAACAAGTAATCTGAATAAGAAAATAAGACACTTACAATGGAACTAAAATGGGAATAATTTTATTCAGACAAATTATAATAAATAACTAGTTGTCAGAGTCTGAAATGAATAAACAAACTAGAAATCACAAAAATGAACACAAAATGTCTAATTTGGCATTTGCCATGAATGATAATAGTCACAGAATAATTGCTTTTCCAACTTTGATAATAAATATCACATCGCTTGTCTTCTGTATGGCACAGGTCATACATCATACAAAAACATCAAGAACTTGCTACTCACAAAAGTTAGGAATAAAACTTAATCTAAGGATACCCGGACAACTCAAGCGTATAACAAAATATAATGAAGCATATGCCATCTATGAAGCATTAGCCAAAGAGAGCATTGGGATCGATTTGAAATTGCTTATTATTTAATGTTTAGCAAGTGTTTTTATGTTTCACATTCATGTAGGGCTTTAGCAAGGTTGTCATCTACCCTCATAGGCTAGAGAGTTGCTTACTTTTAGCTATCCTTATCCAAGTGGGAGGCATCTCTTAAGAGGGAGATTACATATCCAAATGACCTTTACTTGGGCAAGAGTTAGCCCAAGAGGCTCAAAAAGATGGGATGGACACATCAAAATGAAACCAGAGATAACCATATCCCATAACACATGCAATAGGTAAGGAAATTCTCTAGAAATGCATATTAAGTGGACCAATGACCAAACTTTCCTCAGATAGATTTTAAAACAAAACTACCATAACTTCATAAGACATGAATATTCTTCACAATAAAATTGAAAATAAAAATAAATGGACCTGGTTAGTTGTCAAGGTTGGCTGCCCATCGAGCCTCCTCAGCCGAAACTTATAGACCGTAAACCCAGATATTCCTTTTTCTGCCCAATAGTTAACAACCTATAAAAAAACAGATATGATGCATCCACCCTGCATTACTATGACCTTCAAGAAAATCAAGCAATACATCAAGAGGAATTACTTTTGTTGAAGTTTTAAGGAAAAAAGTGAACTAAACACATTGAGATTTCACAGATAAGATCGAAATGCTCAATCAACCAGTCAGTCTTCTTCATTTGGTATTTGCCTATCTAGGTTTGAAGATTGCTCAGCTCTAAATCAGATTTTTGAAACCTATGGAAGACAAGGAACAAAAAAAAAATCACAAACAAATATCCACATATTGAACTCACAATACCCAGTCATTTGTTGGGTCACAAGTTCTATCAATAATCACCGGTCAAACCAGTACCTTATAAAAAAAACTTCTATAATAAGTTTAAAACGAATTGCATTCAAACATAATTAGCTAAAATTTCCAAGTTCAGTAATCATTTTCCTACATTTGTCAATATTTATTTTTCAAACCTGAAGGTAGCTGAAAGTTCACAGTTATAGCACATAAATTAAAAACGATTGAATTCCTGCTAAGGTTGTAGCCCGAAATTCTCCAATGCACTATGTTGCAATTCTACGACCACAATACAACTTACCCAGTTTATCGGTCCATATCAACCTAATTTAGTGAACATTCTACTAACCAGCTTTCTGATTAAATCCAGTACCACAAATTATACCAATGGTTTCATCGTAATAGAATAACTTGAGGGATAATAATTTAGTATTTAGATTACATAGTTCCAAGCGTGTAATACATAACCCTCACAAAGAATAACAGACCAATTATCATAGGAAAAACAGATTCCAAGGAGCATTAAGGAAAACTACCTTATACAAGCCATCATATGTGTATACTTTGCCGCTGTAACTATTTGAAGATTCATGTCCACGAACCACCCTTACAGACAAACATTGCTCCATGCAGTTCTGAAATGGAGCACAGAGTTAGATTCACTCATACACTTCAAATATGGTGTTGAGGATATAAAAAAAAAATAGATGTGGAAGAACTATCTGAATATAACAAAATCCAACTGTTGTGCATGTTTAACAAGGACTGACAAACATACTTGAACTTGAACACCAAAAGCAAAACGAGTAAACAACTCCATCATGAAGCTTGGAGTAACAGGCGTCACAATAAGACCAAAGCACCAAATATCAGTAAAAATAACATACCCCGTAACAAAAGTTTCATCTTCAAACCCACCAAATTTTCTGTAGTCATGATTTGCCAGAATCAAAAGAAATGGGTTGTCACAAAAGTAGACAAATATTGGGCAGCCGTATATTTGATTCCTTATTTAAAGAGTCAGAAATCAGAAAACTAATGGTACTTTTTTTTTTAAAATTCAAATTTCTTCATAACTACTAGTTTATTTTGCTGATTTAAAGGATTTGAGTCTCTTGTAACTGTAGCTACAACCATAGGATTAGATGAGATTATAATAAAGAATTATTGAATCTTCATTTATATGTATTCAGTGCACAGAAAAAAGAATAAGAAACAGAATTGATTCATCTTTCATTCTCTATTTTAAGCTTTTGATGCTATACTTTGCATTTCAAATAAAAAAAAAATGCAAGTAGCTCCTAGGCAAGCCATTTCAGAAATCGTATGCAACACAGTGCTGAGTGTTTTCTGTGGTCTTCAAATCTACAGTGTCGGCTAGAAGATATTCAAGAAAACTAGGTAGAAAAGGAATGAAAGCATTCACAATAGTAACACCACAAGAGGGGCAGTAATGGAAAGCAGAATGCAAGGAAATGATGTGTTAAACAAAAGCTATAAATATGTGAAAGCGGATTAATGACTGAGATATTTATAAATAAAAGTACGGAAAAATCAAAGAAACGACAAACAACAGCTAGCTGGTCCCATTCAAATCTTATAGACCAAAAATGAGATATAAACTTCCTCCACTATAGCATTGTAATTTGTGAATAGCATTTGAGCAATGGCATCAATTTTCACAACAACAAATTTAAAATATTTGTCTTTTACTAATGTGCAAAGCAAAATTGGTTAACAACTATTGCACAAATAAGCAAGATACTTATTATATAATGGATTAAAAGATTGATATGGTAGGTAAGCACCTTCAGAGCCAGATTACCCCGTGCTAACACCTGATCCCGAATTTGACGCTTATCCCCTGTCAAATTATGCCCACCTTGACCAGTATATACTACGTCCTCAGCATTATCAAGATCATCCTCATACATTCCCGACAATACAATGGCCACAGCAAGCGGGAATTCATAGTGACTGTACTGTGACTTTAAAGAGAGGAAAGAGAGAGACATGTGGTCAGATGAGCACTTAATTCAAAATTGCGTCATTCGACAATCAGGCATATTCAAGATCTTACGTATTTTAAATCATAGTTCAATTCAAAAATAACAGTAAAGAAAATGGAATTACCACTTTGGAATAGGCTTGACCCATATAATCTATGCCATTTAGCCAATGACTATGAAACCCGACAGCAACCATTTCAGCACGGGAATAGAATTGATGTCCAACCTTAATACCTGCCATTAAGAGCCAACTTGTACAGATTAACATGCAGTACAGCGATCATGGCACAATTCTTTTTTAACATTATAGATATAATTGTACATATAAATGTAGTCTTCCTAGGATGAGAAGGAACAAATAGAAAATGTCTATCAGTCTAATAAGCCCAAATGCAGCAGAAGCAATGCAAGATGAAGCCACCAACCTGGAATATCACCAATTCTTTTCTCAGGATACAAAGTCTCCTTATTTTCAATCATCTACCAAACGTTTCCAATTTAAAAATGTTAGAGAAGAGAAATCTGCACCCATCTTGTATCACAATTAAAGCCACTTAATTTTAACTAGGTAAGAAATGATAATACCAGAAAACATTAACTACTGAATGAAGAATTTTTTTTTATAATAATGACTCTGAAATTTCTCACGTTATTCAAGGTGAGAGATTGAAGTATATAGGTAACAGGGAGCATATAGCAACAAATTTGCGTCATCCCTGAAATAATGCCACCATTAAGGCGCCAAAATCCAAAAATCTGAATAAATGGGAAAAAGGGTTGACAGTCCACTCTGTAGCATTCTGATAGAAAGTGTAGGCTTTCATTTTGCTCACTTCACATTTTAGCAAGGTGCAAGTCTTTTTCCTCATGCCACTTTCATGTGCAATCCTTTTTTTTAATTTTATAACTTCTGCATTCTCACCTTACCTTTTTACAAGGGTCTTGGTTTTGGGCATCCTCACCTCACTTTCTGTGGTGTAGATGTCTTGGTTTCCCTATGCTAACCATCAACGTGTATTTTTCATGCTAACCACTAACACAAACTTTGTAAGCTCAGATACCAAGAAGAATTTCAAAAACATAACATCTCTGAAATTTCTTCTTTTATTCCGAGTGAGAGATAAAACTGTAGGGCAGCAGATGGCAACAAATTCGTCATGCAGCAAACTCGAAGGATCTATGGAAAGGGGACAAACTTGACAATCCAAACTAAATACCAAAGAAAACAACAAATAAAATATATAAAAACAATGAAACAAATGCCCAATAAAAAACAAAAAAGGAAACAAATAACTTGGCCCTGATACTAAATCACATGTGATATACAAGACTAACTAAAAAAAGAATAAACCCATAATTATAGGATTTCAACTATAATTAACTATATCAACCACTAGATAATCCTCCAAACTTTAGCTCTCATAATCATGGCTCTCTAGTTAAGAATATAGCTGACATGTTAAAAGAGAAAGGACGCATAATTAAACAATCAATTAACACTTTCAGAAAGACACAGGGCGTCAATTAATCAATTAATAAAAAGAAAGAGATATGTAAGACGAGAAGAGAAGAGAGTAAAATAAATATATACTGCATGCAATTGACTAACTAAGGAAAATAAAACCCTCACCAGATACTCAAGACGCTATATACTTATAAACAAAATTATACCAACGGTAAGCCTGATGAAATTTCCATTCACCTTGGATAATGCTTTCAAATCAGGTCGCTTAGCCATTGACTTTTCAACTTCAACTGTTGCATTTTTCTGCAAAAATTTAAACATTGAGCTTTTTTTGTTAATTGATAATAATAATAGATGCAAAAATCTGTCAGGCAACTCAAATTCAAATTTCACCACACAATGAAGCACGATTTGAAGATCCTGACAGACTTTGAAAATCACTACTTACAAACACCAATTTCGTAGTTTCAATTGAAGAAACATTGGGGTATAAACCATAAAGAACAATAGCAAAAAAGTGTACCACTATGTGTAAACCATCAAGGATAGCCAAGGGAAACAAGTCTGAAAATACCTTTAAACAT
>JANTPZ010010303.1:0-11253 GCA_025593235.1 Vachellia pachyceras | reverse complement strand
TTTTGACAACTTTTTCATTTAGGTGCCATTGTTGCCTATTTGAGTTAGTTGATAATTTTTCATAGTGTATTGACAACTCTATCAAATGTAATGAAAAATTGTTTTATCCTATTGAGTGTATTTCTATTACGATGTCTATGTTGTTTTACTAAGTTTTGGAAAACAAAATTTCATAGTTCATTGACAATTCTTTTAAAGGGAATGACAAATAATATAATGATTTTGACAATTTTTCCACTCCGTTGAGTTGATTGATAACTATGTAAAACGTAATGATAACTTATCTTATGCATCTCTATTACAATGCCTATTTTGTTCCATTTAGCTCTGGAAAACAAATTTGATATCGTATAATACAACTTTTGTAGAGAGATTGATAAAAATTCTTTTGTTATTGACAATTTTTTCAACTTTTCGTAGGTGTCTCTGTTACTTAGTTGAATTATTGGTTACCAACTTTTCGTAACGCATTGATAATTCTATGAACCATAATGACAACTTCTGAAAACTTAATGGTAGCTTCATCTTTACGATCAATTTTTAAAATCATAGAATGCTATCTATACAATTTCTGACAACTTTGACACCTATATGTCATTTGCCTTGTTTACGATAGCAAATGGCGTTTTAGAATTTCATTGATTACTTTCCAGGTATTTTCCAATGTTTTAATGGATGATTTAGAATGATTAGATAAAAGAGAATATGGAGACTTATATGGCATAAAGGATTATAGTTAATCATGTAACGTTCCAACATTTACATTACAGTCGCTAAATTAAAAAAATCATATGGCATCTTTCTGGCCTTTAACTTAGTGTCACTAACTATGACTAATTATATGTTTTTTTCAATCATTATCATGAATTTGCAGAACAATTTTAACCTCGGACATAACAGATTAAATAAATGGTATCTAATTTAATTAGATTAAAAAGGTTAGTTAAATTAATCAATATGATATATTTTTCTTAAGCAAATAATCATTTTTCTTGCTTCCCTCAATCTCTCTCTTTCTTAACTATTATTAAGGGAGCATCATCAGTAAGGGTAATTTAAAAAAAAAAGATTGATAAGTATGAAAAATAAGTCTCACATTTAAGATCAAGATCAACTCTTCAATTAATTGGAGGAGTTGATTTTATAGTATGACATAATTAATTATAAAATAAAAAACTACAAGTGTCAGAACAAAAGTTTAGCGGCAAGTCACCCAGAAGAAAGGCTTGGCTATAAAAATTAAACTCTATCTGCTTAGCTATATAAATTAGCATTGACTGATGCCGACTTGGAAGTTGGAAGGAAATATCTGCTTAGCTACTCCTTTGTCAACTTACAAAACAAGACATATATAAGTTATGGGAAGCACCTGAGAAATTGTGATGGGGAAATAGTTGTATGAGGTTAAATCGTAACAAATGTGCAGGCACAAATGATGTTTCATGATCATGAAGACCCCGCACCTCATGTCCTGCGTTCTTGATATCTTGTATATATATGTGTGTGGTTGGTAAAGCTGTGACGACCTGTTGGTGTCAATCATCTGCAAACTCGTAGGGCCTTCCCACTATGCATGCCACAAGGCCATCTCTCTACGATTATATAAAGGGTTTAGTTTAGAGTAAAAGGTTAGTTACTTGCAATGTGATGAACTGAAAGGAATGTCATATCCCACCGGTTGAAAAGATTTAGGGCACCTTACTTGTAAAGCCTGAACTTGCCAATATGGATGAGGGAACACCCATAGGATATCCGTGCAAAAGTGATAGCCTGGAATTCCTCTACACACGTCTTTCAATCACTTTGAAGGAAATAAGCCACTGAATAGCCCCCTTTGGTTTTTGGGAACCATTGAATCTCGTTGAGAAATGTGGTTATATTTAACTTCAGATAATATCTATAACATTATTGTTTCTAGTAGGATAATATCTGTATTTAACAAAAGAAGAATTTATACAACAAGTTTCAAAGCTTGCAAAACTCTCCCTCTTCCAAACCACGCAACACAGTGGTATAGATTAAAATGAAAAACTCCCCCAACTCCTTCAGCCTGCTCATTCTGTCGTCAATCACACTCAGAATGCTCATGTTTCAAATTTCAATCACGTTCAAACCGGGTCCCTAAAAAGAAATATATTTTAATATCAGTCAAGGATACATGTCCCCAATTACTGGCATATATTCATGGGGTTATTTATTAACTAAGTTGACCAGGAATAACTAAGATTAAGAAGGGTGGCATTTTGCAGTCAAAAAGCAGCACGTTATATATGTGATTTGAAAGCGACGGTGAAAACGTTGAAACAAAGTCAAAAAGAGATGGCAGATGTAGATAGATGCAAAGAAAATCAGACAAACAGGTAAGACCCACACTTTGTAAATTTTCACTTTGTTTCTTTTGAATGGATGAATGAATTTGGGGGATGAGCTAGCCTTCGTTTAAAGGTGCTTTATTGAGAAAGCCGGGCATGGCCATCAACAGTCACCGATACATATGATCTGCATCAATCAATATGGATGATGATTATTGCTGCTCTTGGCATAATAGAGAGGCCAGGCCACCGCAGGACACTACACTCGATGCATTTTGAAGTCCGCATGCAAATCAGCTCGCACCATCCTCCTAACATGCACTGTGTGTATCAATCTCAGTCTCAGATACGACACCCACAAAGCCAAAGGTGACAACTTTTTCTTCCATTGCCGATATTTAGTCCACTTACCAAATCATTTGCCCCCATCACATCATCATCATCGCCGCACTCACATCACTCATCCCTGTGGGGGCTCCCCACTCTTCACCACCTTCATATCATATCATCTCTCTCCCATCATTTCTCTCCACTCATTTTTATACACACATATTTATCTACGCACGTATCCTTGTACATGTCTGTGCAACTGATTCGGCTGCTGTATTTGGAAGTACTGACACGAGCCTGTATCGATGAATCAGAATTCGTCCGTTAGGGAAAATCAATCTGCAAAAACATATTATAAGTTATAATGCATATATGGGTCCAAGAAAAGAAGATTGGTCTTCAAGTCACACACAAGGTTTCATTCAAATGATCAGTCATCAGGAAGAAGACGTTAACTCCTTCACAGTTTCATGGGATAAGAGTGTGCTGTGTGCTCATGAGTGTTGAAGGAACTTGCGTGAAATACAAACAATAGAAGGAAGAAGATATGTATATGGAACGGTATATGTACGAGTGATTATGAGGGAGAGAGTTCGATTATTAGGGATTAATTGGGATTATAATACGCTCATAATGGAGGGGAGGGAGATGAGTCAAATGAAAGATATATTCAAATAGGCATCATGATGATGATGATAAATTGCAGAGGGCGTAAACGTCAAAGTGGTGATCAGATCATTGACAGCATAGAAGGTAACAGCGTGAAGGAAAGTGAATGATTAAAAGAGGGGGTGGTTGCGACTCGCGAAGCTTAAGATGCTTACTCTCACTTAATTATGCCTGCTAATAACTCGTGCTTATTCTCCTCCTCAGGCTGCTCATTGGACTCTAATACGAACGACTCAACTTTCCATGACAACGACGTCCATCACATCCCCCCACCAATAAAAGAACTATTAATTAACGACAAACCAAGATACGCTATATGCCTCATTTAATTGTTAACTTCCTTTCGCTTTTCTGTTTAGGATTCCCTTTCATCCACTCGTTCTTCTCAACTTATACAACCTTCACCGCTTTCTTGAAACTCATTCCCTATTGTTGCTTCTCATCCGCATGTAACCCTGTAAGAGCTGCAAAAGGGAATAAAAATCAACTATATATAGTTAAGACATTACAAAAAAAGGATTTTTTAACAGTTATTTCTGAAACTGTTTTATCTGCCAACTTCATAGGAATATAATTTATTGGATACTAAAATTAATTTTGTAAGTTAAATAGTGAGCTGGGAAATGGGAATGATCAAACCGCGGGGACCGTTAGTGATTGCATTTACACTCCATAAATTGTTGGTTCGACAGAGTTCTGAAGGAATGGCTGATTTAATAGCTCTTTCATCCCAAAGCAAACATCATGGTCTGCCATCAAGTGGCCAACGTCATCTCTATATTAAGTTATTAACTCATTACCTCCTCCGTCCTACTCCATCCATTCCACACATATATATATATATATATATGTCCACTTTTTTTTATTTTGTTTCAAAATCTTTTTCATTTAAGAAATCCAAAACTTGGCTAACCTTTTTAAACCAAGTATATATCTTCATTTAACAGAATTTTTAATACTCCTTTAATAATATTTATAAAGTAAAGTGAGTATCTTTTACACTTAATATAAGTTAACTCCTTAAATTTATTATATGAATGCACCAATTACCATCTTCTCATCTTTCTCGTTAGAGTGTGTGTACAAATATATAGCTAGTAAATATTAAATACGATCGACTAAAGTTAATCTCATCTTGAAAGTTTAGAATTTGGTACTCTTCTATTTTATTTATAAGTAACATTATCCTTTATCGATTTGATCATATATATATATATAAGCAATAACTTTACTTTGCCTAAAAAGGTTAATGTATCTTTTCCATTTTTACCCTCAATTAATTATGTCTTTATTCCTTTTTTCCATCCATTCTCTCTTGTTCATCATCTTTAAGAGTATATTTAAAAAAAGTTATATGTGGTTTCAACTAATTGTAGTTGTTAATTTCTTTCACTTAATTTAAATAGTCGATGGATTTGTTTGAGAACACAGTGGAGAAGTACTTTTATGTAAATCGAGATGAATATGTGAAGAAAATTATCTCATTCTATAAAAAATATTATTAAACATGCATAATGTAAAAGTATTGTGAAACAAACTATTGCCTTGGTGGTATGGGGGAGAAGTAGACTAGAGTAGAAGAGTGGATATAAAAAGGGCGCTAGGCATTTGAAAATTCCCGCAAATAATCGTGAACCAGTGGGACGCGTCACAGACTCACAGAATCGAGGAAACAAACGCCTCTCTTCGCTTCCACTAAACTCGTCCCCCCCCCCCCCCCCAAAACCCATATTCGTTTTTGCCTCCTCGCTGCCTATAATCATTTCTGCCTTCTAGCCATTGCTTCTATTTCCCGACGACATGCTGCCTTACCAAACCTTGCAGGAGGCTGAGGCGGCTCTCCACCGTAACCTCACCTTCTCCGAGACCCTCTGGTTCAATTACTCTGCTCGCAAGTCCGATTACTTTCTTTACTGTCATAACATACTCTTCCTCCTCCTCACTTTCTCCGCAGTCCCCCTCCCTTTCCTCTTCCTGGAGATCAAGCGCTTAGCCGGCTTCGACAAGCACAAGATTCAGCCCAAGGTTCGTCTATCTTTGGACGAAATGCTCAGGTGCTATAAGGATGTAATGCGCATGTTCTTTCTCGTCGTTGGACCTTTGCAACTTGTCTCATATCCCTCCGTCAAGGTATGTTTATGCCAGATTGCTGAATTGCTCGACTGCGATTGATTCAGTTTAAAACCTTAACGAATCCGATTCTTTGATTATGCCTTGATTCCCAAATTCTTTTGCGCCTACAGGACTTAGAAGATGATTTCCTTTTACATTCTTCTTTTCAATGTTTCCTGATTTTATCATGCCGCGATCTACCTGGCTTGTGAGATCTCTGTTACTAGCCCAACATATAGAGCAATGTTTCCACAATCACATCCAGATAATAATCTTTTCCGAATTTCATTTCAATGCAATTTTTTGTTTCAGTCTAGAGCCTATTTCAAATCTTTCTAAGTTTTAGAGGGAGGCGGGAGTCGGATATTTGGATCTTGTGGATGGCTTACTTCAATCAGATATCACATTATGGAATGACTCACGATTTTGAACTGAATTACCTATTTCAATCTGTTATCAGATTATTGGAATTCGGACGGGGCTGCCATTGCCGTCAGGATGGGAGATTATTTCACAGCTGGCGGTGTATTTTATGATAGAGGACTATACCAATTACTGGATCCACAGGTTTCTGCATTCTAAGTGGGGATACGAGAAGATTCATCGAGTCCACCATGAATACACAGCTCCCATTGGATTTGCGGCACCCTACGCCCATTGGGCTGAGGTGTTGATCCTTGGAATTCCATCTTTTCTGGGACCAGCTATTGCTCCTGGACACATGATTACATTCTGGTTGTGGATATCATTACGGCAGATTGAAGCGATCGACACGCATAGTGGGTAATGCTCGATATTACGCATCTTTCTCACTATTTATTTTCTTATTTTCCGCTTTACATGATTTTCCCCTAATGATGCCGACCTTTGAGTTCATTTTATTCCTTACTAATAGAATTCTATATATATATATATATATATCAAGAAAACGGGAAAAAATCTCTTTTAATTTTTGATGGACCTCATTTCATGAAGCCCAGCGGTGCTTGCTAGTTCTAAAGTTTGCCATTTTTGGTTTTAAAAATAGAAATATTTTCCCTGCCATTTAGAAAATTTCCTTTAGCACCACTATTGCCGTTCCCTGATTTTGTTACTCGAGTTTCCTTTTTTTTGTTGATCTTGTCTCATGTGTGGAATGTTTTAGTTCCATATCCCGAAGAAGAGTTAATAATGGTCCTAACAATTGTTTTAACAAAGAAGCGATTGTGATCTCAACCTCTTAACAATATTCTTTTGAACTTCTCCTTTCGCCTTATTATAATTCCAGTAAGAGTTTTGAAGAACTTTATATCTGGCGTCATATTCGTTTTCCATTAATTATTATTTCCTTCAGAAACGCTGCAGTTTATAAGGATTTCAGGTTGTTTGAAAGTAGACTGTCGGAGGGATGGTGGATCAATTTGGATAATGCACAATCGAATCTTTTTCATGCAAGGAAACCACCTTTGCTGCATTCTCATTATACCTAAGACAACTTAAACAACAATAACAACAACAAGCTTTGTCCCACTAGGTGGGATTGACTTTGCATCATATCATGCCCCTATAATCTATCAACAACGCTTTAGACGTACTGTTCACCAAATTTTTTTTGTTCCACTCTGTATGATAATTAGCTAGAGAAATGATTTTTTCTGGGGTCATCGTCTTAACAAGATAAAATAGATTAATGCAGAAACTTAGTTGTAACTTGTAAGTTGTAACTCTTTGGGAATGAGTGAAGTCCATATATCTCACGCTATAGTTGGATGGCTAAATTTTAATGCCATAAATGGCAGGTTATGACTTCTTGTTTGCCATTAACAGCAGCATAAGTGCCCATACCCTCATATTTTCCCGGCTTGTGGGTCACTATTCTTCTGTAGTTTCTGCAGTAACTGACCTTTTGATATGGTTTTCCTGGTCAGGTATGACTTCCCGTGGAGTCTTACAAAGTACATTCCGTTTTATGGTGGCGCAGAGTATCACGATTACCATCATTATGTTGGAGGAAATTGCCAAAGCAATTTTGCGTCAGTTTTCACTTACTGTGATTACATCTATGGAACCGACAAGGTTGGATCACGAATCTGGAATTCTTCCGCAGTATAAAAAACTTCACTGTTCTTTTAAGATGTTCAATCATGTTGATATAATTTACTTTTGTTGTCACAGGGTTATAGGCATCAGAAGAAAATCCTTCAGAAGGTAAATATCTACATCTTAGTCAATTTTATAAAAATTAGTTGCTAATTTCTTTAATCATGTCTGTCCATGTTTCTAGAGATAGAGATGCTACTTTTGTTTATTGTTCTTATTTTTCCAAAATAAGAAATGAAATGGGAATAGTTGCATGCATCCTGGTTATTTAGGTTTGAAAGTAGTGACATGCTGCAGCAAATTCTCTTTCTTCTTTCCCTTAACCCTGCGGCTTTTGGCAACATGCTTTAGTTGAAGGAGGAGTCGAAGAATGGCGTTGAACAGAATGGAGGGTCGTACAATAACCAAACTGGTAAGTTTGACTGACTCTGAGCCGGCATCTGCAGCTCTTGGAATCTGTCAATCGGTGCGGACATATGTGCCAGTGTAAAAAAAATAGACTTTTTAAACATTTGAGAAAAGAACGGCGCTTATGTTGTCCAGAAGGGGCAAGTAGAAATTGTGGCTTCGTGTGAGAAGTAGGGGGAAGTTTCAACCGTGGTCAAGATATAGATTTCGTACTACTTTTTTCTGTTTTTTTCTGTTTCATGTTTCGATCAGAATCTGACTCGTGGGCTGTTAGTTGTTAAATACGAGGAGAGGCTGCTTCTCCATGGTATAAATGGGAAATGACTTAGGTGTTATGAACTTGACTGCATTAGTGAATAACACCGATATGCGGTCTATGTACGTCTGGGCTTGGTGTTTTGAAATGAGAATGTGTAATGCAATGCAATGGAAGTTTTTTGTGGCGGGACGTGGTGATCTACCGGGGATTATCATCGGCTTCTACGATGTTTTAGGAAGTTGAAGTGTTGTGGTTAATTGTGGGTGGCTCTGAGATGACTCGGCCATGTTTCTTTGTAATTGCATATAGTTGGGAGTTGTTATTGGTTAGATGATTTGCGTATGAGTAGTTGATTTATCGTGTTTACGAGGTTTTTGTTTACCGTATACTTGTCCAAACATTATTCTCATGGCATAAAACCCAGGGAAAGAATTGTCTCTTCTTCAAATTCTGGGGGATTTCAAAAAATATTTGTGACGTTAAGTAAAAACCAGTGATGTCAGTGTGTAGCATTTTGGTGTTCTCATGTACGAAATTATATATGATATATAATTTGGCTAATGATGTGGCTAGCAGGTGCCCGTCTAGCTCAGTCGGTAGAGCGCAAGGCTCTTAACCTTGTGGTCGTGGGTTCGAGCCCCACGGTGGGCGCTTGTATTTTTCGCCTATTAAATTATAGTACTTAATTATTTAACAGTACATAATAATGAGAAAACATGTGGGCCTAGAGTGTTGGGACGAAAAAAGAGGCCCAAAACTGGGGAGTGATAGGGTAGAGGCAACATGGATCCATAAAACGTGGGGTAGGCTGTGTAGGCTCTAGTGAGTAGTGAAGGTGTATAGTCCAGAAAAAGAGGCGTAGCCGCGTGGGTGAGCTAGGAAACCGAGATGTGAATTCCAGAAATAGGGAGAGAGCCATGATTGGGGGCGGCAATCATGCGCTTCTTCGTCTCTCCAGCTGTGAACGCTAATCCTCTTTCATATCATTCCTTTTTGCTGCAAATGAGGTTTCTTTTTCAAGGTATCGTTCCTATCTCTTTCCTTGCCCTACACGTGGTCATGGCCCATCCAACACGGGTCCCCAATAAGCAATTCATGATTAACTGATTAAGCACAAGCATGTATTCTCATGTTTTTCTTCAACTACATTAATGACACTAAACGTGATAATCTCTGTTAACAGAGATTCGCATCTTAATTTATTACGTTGTGACTTGTGAGGGACTAACATTTTACTGTATTCAACCCAATGTTTTCATCCTCATTTTTTATTTTCTATCTTGCTATCATAGTTTCTCCTCCTCCTGGTATGCACACAGATAGGATAAATCGTTCACTGTATATCCGCAACTCGAGTGATTCTCACTGGATGCAATATATTTAATTCATGACTTCATTTACTTGCTACTATGTTGTAATTTCCATTAATTCTTTCACGGTTCACTACATTGGTATTGATACCGATTCCAAGTTTCCGTTAAAGTAAGAAATTAATGGCTTCGTTTGGAAACCCGTTGAGAAAACGGACACAGATTCCTATGTACTTTATGTGAGAGGAATTTTGTCTCGGCTTGCGTGAGAATGGGTTTTGGGGGTCAAAACGGGGTTCCTAACAGAAACCCAAACGAAGCCAATATGTATAATGTCGCTGATGCATCCAAGTGGCCCAAACGCCGTTTCACAACTGTCCCGGATTCTTCGTTTTTCAACCGTTTGCGCTGTCTCGTATATTTAGATTTTTAATTTGACGACTCATGTATGGAAAATTGTAGGCCCTTAACCTTATTACGCATAGATAGCATAAGCAATTGGATAAATAAAAAGCTTGATTGATACGAAAAGATTTAATTTATCACACAGCAGCCCTAATTGGGAATCACAATCGCGTCCATCTCTATTTGTATCATTGTATGGTTGAAAGGCAAAAAGATCCCACATTTTTTTTCCTGGAAAAAGCAACAGGCGTCAATGACATGCGACAAACTTGGGAGTAGCGATCCAGATCATGAAGCAGTGTATGATAAGAAACAAGCCCTTGTCCCCGTTTGGTACGCAAGAATTATGTGCGTGGAAAGCGAGAAGAGATACAGGAAGGTGGCGGAAGGGAAAAGCTTGGGAATGTGAAGCTTAGAAAATTACAGGTCAAAGAGTGTGTTCTCGTATTTTGAAACTTATTCCCGTTTCTGTATTCATGTGATTATTCGGCCCCTCAACTCACGCGCTGTTGATTACTTCTTTTTGGCAGCTCCCCTGATATACAACGGAGTTTGTACAATTTAGTATTTTACCTTTCTTCTTAAAACATGCTTGATAATGCGATACACAGACAACTTGGGGAATGAACTGGGTGAGGGTAAGCATTGCTGCGTCTACGCTTATTTGCTGAAGGCCTTGTTCTGAGTGGAACACGTACTATACTGTGTTTGAATGAAAATTAGCATGTATGAATGTGAAGTATATGGCGAGAACGGTGTCTTGTACGTTGAGGATGATTTCGGGAGCAGTGAGTGAAAGAGGAACTGCGTATGAAGTTGTGTTGGGGTGTCTGTGATGTTGAGGAGTACCATATACATGTGTGTGTGTGTATAGGAGCTAATCGTGTAACTGCATTCGTATTAAATTATAGAAAGTTGTTGATCATGTTGCTGTGTATTGGTTTTGATGATTGAGAATTCCTAATAACTCTGAGGCTCTCTACATTCTTTCTTTACCCATTTATAAATGATTCTATATTACTTGATATATTAATCTCACTGGCACATCCAAATACATTCTTTACACGTATCCAAACCATCTTAGGCAATTGAAAAAACTTAATTAATGCCTTGTCAATTGACTTGTGATGATGATGATCATCTATCTCTTCTAGAATGCAGCTTATGACAATGACAGAGGGTGCATGAGAATTCAGATGAATGGAAAAGAAGCCATAAATCTATATAGAGCCCATTTGGATTGACATTAGGAGTTTATTAGGCGCTACACATGCAAATAATTTATACGACATTAATTAATTTAGTACATGATATGGAATTTCCTGAAATTTTAATTTTTTCTATATACTACCTGCCTATTCTAAGTTTC
>JANTPZ010010300.1:0-10606 GCA_025593235.1 Vachellia pachyceras | reverse complement strand
TTTTTTCCTTTTTTTTAATTATCAGAATACATTATTCGAATATTGGGTTATATAAACAAACTGTTCAACGATTACAACAGAATGAGCTGTATTTTATTATTGCCTTGTTTTTCTGGCACTCATCATCATTGTGTTATATTTTTTTATTATTTGTTAACGTTAATCCTAAGTATCGAAACCTTTGTTCACAATGTAAGGCCACATTTCAAAACATCATCATATTATTATATTTGTCAAAATTATGAAAATTATTACTAAGAAAGCCCCTCCTTAGAAAAAGAAAAACCATTGGCAAAACAAATATTCTAAGAAAGGATGAATTGAGGTGGTAGTCAGTTACAATCTGAAGAGTATATTTGCTGGAAGAGGTAAAAACCTTTTAACACCCTCAAAACCTCAAGAACAATTAGTGTCAAATCCAACAAATCTAAAAAATCATGTGATTGGTTGAGAGTTCGATCCCTAGGAGCAACATTTGGGGGTAGAGGTAACCCGCCCTTAGTGCAAAGCATCTTAAAGGGGTGCGCCACGTGTGTTCCTCTCTCCGGATTAGTCAGTTGCCCCGGGTTACCTAGTCCAATTGAAGAAGGCCAGTGACTAAGGAAAAGGCACCGGATACCAGGGGGTTCCGGATGTGGCCAAAAGGTCCACTTGCCTGTTGTTCACCCAAACAAATCATGTGATTGGTTGTCAAAACATTGAAAAATTAAGTTGATACAAATTGAGATAAAATTCATTTCATATCCTTACCTTGTAAATATAATTTATATTGAGAAAGTTCCTTTCGACTATAATTCAAACTGATTCTGCTGAAAATGATTGGAAAGTTGGATGTTGGCATATTGACCCGTTTGGGATGATTTTAAAGAAACACGTTCACGCAAAGAAGAGTTAATCAATGCTTAGATGGCAAGTGGAATGTTATGTTGTCAACCGCGCGTTCCAGACCATGACCGTTCGTGGCTGCTTCTTCCAAGTTGCTTCATTTTCTTCCTTCTTCGGCCTCCAAATGTGTATATATATTTATAGAACCAAGAGATCATCACTTTAGAAAGACCGTTGAGGGGAAGCTGCAATTCTTGCTGTAATCTTCCCCAAACACAAATGGCTTCTTTCAACCTCTCTTATTCTTCAACGCCTTCTCTCTCATGCCCACGGTATATTTTCTCTTCCCTTTCCAAGATTACTTCTATCTTTTCTTTTTTGGGATTGATTTTCTGGTAATTATTGTTTGAGCTGTCTTTTGTTTGTGTTTCTGGATTCAGTATCGACTTCGTTTATCTGAAATCTTTTGTGTGTCAGTGCGATATAATTTCAACTCTGGGATCACTTATTGGAAACCATTTTGATTTCTGTGATCCACAATTTGCGTGAGATCTCACTTGTATTAAATGACGCTTTATATGTGATCCGATTTTTCTGTTTCATAAAAAAAAAAACTTGATGTCGAGGAACCAAATTCATTGCCAGAAAATTGATAGTGAATGCATAATTGGTGGCATGATGTTGAATAGGGAAGAATTTATTACTTTATGAGTTGAGTTTGGGATGCCAAACGCTGTAAGAGAAAGCTTCTCAACCGAACTTGTTATGTTTAAATTTAATCTTAATCTTGAGCTGCTAATTTATGCTCAGGAGTTCATATTTGATCTCCACTTGAAAGGATACTTGATAATATAACTGCACTGACTAGTTGACTTCAATCTGTTAATAAATCAATGCTAAGTTGGCATTGAATCGCTTGCTGGATGTGAAAACTGATTCTAGACTCCATAATTAATCGGTATATGAAAAGTCCTTTCATATTGCGTTGAAAAATTTAGATTTTACTATAATTTTCAATTCTTAGGCACCCTGAGCATACTTTAGCCTGAGATTTTCTTTTTTCTAGTCGCATTCACTAGTCTAATAATCTATTTAAGAATATGGTCTATAATAGAGTACAATGACCAAGTGTGATCCATGTAGCTGATCCCACCCAGTGAGACAAGGCTTTGTTATTGTTGTTGTTGTTGTTGTATTGGATTTGGTTAAGGATTTGAATAATTTGAAGTTAAAAGCTTGTGCAGTGCTTATGAACTAAACGAGGGATACAGAAAAAGAGTCGTAAGAAGAGAGGAAGTGGGATACAGAGGGTGGAATCTAAGTAGATTGGTCCTGTGTTTTCCTTTTGTTGTGATTTTCTCACTTGTATCGGCTCTTGGACCACCTTTCTTTGCCTGCAATCTTCGATACCCTGTCTCAGGAGAAAAATGTTAAGCTATCTCTTATGAAGGTTTAACTTTTTCTCCTAGCCCATGAACTTACCGAACCTGGCTCTGGCTTTCTGGTTTGAACAGCTGCTCATCATGCCCTTGTGTCCATAATTTTGAAAGTTTGAGCTCATTTTTTACTTTCCTCTATCAAATGTTGGCTAGTGTTTGGATATCATCGTTACCAATAAAACTTGTGATCTTCTGTTCTATGCAGGGCATATAAAGAGTCCAAATTGTTCAATGGGTTGCACTGTATGAAATCATCTTTTGTAAATGGACATAGATCTGATTTAGCTTTTTTCCATCTGAATTCTAAATTTTCTCCAAGTGACAATGGTGTTAGTATACCTAAAGCAACATTGATCTCTGGAGGAGGTGATATTCTTTCTTATTCAAATGGCAATGAAGTTATGATAAGTAAAGATTTAAATGGCCATCAATCAGTTGGGCTTGAGGTACAGCCTGATGAAATAGCATTTGGAGAACTGGTAGCAGACACAGTGGTAACAACCAATGGCTTTCCTGTTGACGAAGACGAATTTGATTTGGACAGGCCAACAAAAGGATTTGCTTCCATTCCTGAGGCAATAGAAGACATTCGCCAGGGAAAGGTTGATTTTTTTTTTTTTTTATGGCTCTGTCTCAGCCTCCCTGGTTTATTATGGCTGTGGTGGAGGTCAATGATATTAAAAGTTTTGCTTTTGTGTGACAGGTGACTTGGCTTTCCATTACTGACTGATATTACTTATGCAGATGGTATTGGTTGTAGATGATGAGGACAGAGAAAATGAAGGGGACTTGATTATGGCTGCACAATTGGCAACACCAGAGGCTATGGCTTTTATTGTGAAGCATGGAACTGGGATAGTTTGCGTAAGCATGAAAGAGGAAGATTTAGAAAGATTACAACTCCCTTTGATGGTAAACAGTAAGGATAATGAAGAGAAACTTAGTACGGCATTCACTGTGACAGTGGTATGTTATTTATTTACATGCATATGTACAATAGGTATTAATCATGCATATGTCTCTTATTAGGGCCATGCATTGGTATCATCATGAAAAGAAAAGAATTTGAATTCTCCATCCAATGAGAACCGAACTTTATTTAGACAATTCACAATTGTTTCATCTACTTTTATTGGTATTATTGTGCATTTAATTGTAAGCTTGTTAGTGATAATGGATTTTACTTCCAATAGCATACCAGACATTTGTCACTATTAATTATAATTGCATCTAGGCAACTGCGATGACAGAAATTCATCACCTGTTAAAGTTGAAGCAGGATTTAACAATTTACAATTTGTAGGATGCTAAACATGGTACCACCACTGGGGTTTCTGCTCATGATAGAGCAACAACAGTTTTGGCTCTTGCATCTAGAGATTCAGAACCAGGTGATTTCAATCGTCCAGGCCATATTTTCCCTCTAAAATACAGGGAAGGTGGGGTCTTGAAGAGAGCTGGACACACAGAAGCTTCCGTTGATCTAGCTGTACTTGCTGGTTTGGACCCTGTTGGAGTTCTTTGTGAGGTTGTAGATGAAGATGGTTCCATGGCTAGATTGCCAAGACTTCGGCAGTTTGCTGAGCATGAGAATTTGAAAATTATTTCTATTGCTGACTTAATAAGGTGTGCCGTGTGCGGTTATATGCCCTTTCTTGGTGTGATGACATTTGTTCCTAAATTTCCCTTTTAGCTATGAATCCTTGGGTAGTACATATTTTTTAAGATACCATTGATAACTGCTTTTCAATCATCTATAGTATGAACCTTTTATGCGGTTGCTTTGTTCTTTTTTCATTTTTAATTGCTTGTGTTTTGTCGGATCAAATTGCATTCTAGTTCTTTTGCTCTTTGTTTTAGCATGCATGCAAAGGTTTCAACTGCCTGGATTTTTCCGTTGTTGCTTGTTTAGTTATGCAGTGAATGTATTAACACATAATATCTTTGCAGGTATAGAAGGAAGAGAGATAAGTTGGTAGACCTTGTTTCTGTTGCGCGAATTCCTACAATGTGGGGTCCATTTTCAGCGTACTGTTACAGATCACTTTTAGATGGGATTGAGCATATTGCAATGGTTAAGGTGTGTCCATGCTTGTATTTCTGTTTCACAAAATTACATAGCTGTTACAGATCACTTTTAGATGGGATTGAGCATATTGCAATGGTTAAGGTGTGTCCATGCTTGTATTTCTGTTTCACAAAATTACATAGCTATATGGCCCTGTTACATATTCATGCAAAGAAAGGTTATGATATGCTTAATAATTTACTTTGAATCACACACCTTATCCACATGTGGACTAACCTAAATTTGATTTTTGCAATTCTGTTCGACCTGACTAAAAGAAATCAATTTGGGCTATTACAATTTCCCGTCCATTCTTCAGTGTACAGGAATGTTGAAGTTCTGTAAGTGGCTTACCTAGAACCAAATGAAAGTAAGACTAACACAATGCATGTGTCTTAAGCTTTCAAACAATGCTTCAGAGTACTCAAAGTTGATGCAATTAACTATAGTACAACCTCGGTCCTTAATACAAGAGTTAGTTAGTAATTAGATTTGTATAAAATCTCAATCTACTTTGTTCACCAAATTTACAATATTTTCCCCAAAGTATACCTATTGATTGTATGCATTGAGGGGTTTATATCCAAAGGTAGTCAAGACGAAACAGGTTACTTTAGGAAATCAACTTATATTTGTTACAAATAACTTAACTAATTTCCTTAATCCACCCAAATTATCTATCTACCTTTTATATTTAAGACTGGAAGTGGTAGTTACTTATGGTGCAAATGTGAAGTGTTTTCACTGATGTTTGAGTCAGTGCAATGCTGCGCTTTTCCTTTAAAGTTCAGTATAAAACCTTGTATTGCTTCTCCTCCAATGCCTTCCAATCCTCTCTTTTTTTCCATCAAGAAGTGGGTCTTTGTTAATTAATGTTTCAAGACTGGGTGACTGCAAACTATGCCAAACTCTTTGAACAATCATGTCCAAGATTTTTATATTTGATTTCTAGATTATTTCAGTGGTGAACTTTTGGTGGAAGTTAGAGTTTTAACTGTTCTTATTATTTAACAGGGTGATATTGGAGATGGACAAGACGTTCTTGTGAGGGTACACTCAGAATGTCTCACGGGAGACATATTTGGATCTGCCAGATGTGATTGTGGGAACCAGCTTGGGCTTGCTATGAAACAGATTGAGGCTGCCGGGAGGGGCGTTGTTGTTTATCTACGAGGGCATGAAGGAAGGGGTATTGGATTAGGCCATAAGCTTCGCGCTTATAACCTACAGGATAATGGACGCGATACTGTTGAAGCCAACGAGGACTTAGGACTGCCTGCTGACTCAAGGGAGTATGGCATTGGAGCACAGGTACTTGAATACTTCAGTATTTGATGTTATATTATATTCCTCTGATGCCATTTATAAGTCATTTCTAACATGTTCTATTAGAATCAAGAAAAATATTAAATCTTACTAACCCTGTCTTAAAATTTAATAAATTTTCAATTTTACCACTATTTAATATACATTATTAAAATTTGACCTCAAAGCTCTCATGTCTGAACTGTATCAAAATCTGAGGCTTTTCAGTTAAATATGGCATGTGAATGTGGAAGAGCTAGTTTGAATGAGCCAAAATAATGTGCTGTTGAGTTGAGAAAAATATCTATATGTGTTTTAATTGAGGAATCAAATAACAAATACAAACTGTATCTAGGTGTTGACCAGAAACGCATTGCTTTTTTTCTTTTTGGTGGAAGTCCCAAATATTGTTGAGTAATAACACTTGATAATACATTTTAGTTCCAATAGCTTCAGCAGCTTAACATCACTTTAACAGAGATAAATTTATTTTACAATCTGAAATTTTGATATTCTTACTTGCAGATTCTGAGGGACTTGGGTGTTAGGTCCATGAAGCTGATGACAAACAATCCAGCAAAATATAGTGGATTAAAGGGTTATGGTTTGACAGTTTCTGGTAGGATCCCACTGTTAACTCTGATCACAAAGGATAATAAGAGATACTTGGAGACCAAACGTGTGAAAATGGGACATGTCTATGGCTTAGAATTCAACAGCCAATTGAACAGTCAAGAAGGTAGCAACAGTGATGAGGTTAAAGCTGATGAATCTAAAGTTGTTTCTGGCTCTTCATAAACCTGTGTTCCTTACCAGACAATATATAGTGTCAGACTCGGACACAAAGCATAAAGAGGAGGAAGAAATATAAGATTGTCTACAGCTAATTGATAAATGAGTCTTATGTAATGAGAAAAGAACATTGTGCTTGTGACTTGACTTGTCTGATTCATTTGATTGAATTTTCATAAAGCAGGCTTAATCTCAATCCTAGGCTTCTCTAAACGTGCATGTGAACTGGGAATATAATGACTTTGGATCTTGTCTATTCATAAAGTGAATGTAGAGGGTGCATTCGGAGAGAGTGATATGAGAGAAAGTGGTTGTGTGTGAGACCCCTATTTCATAGGGAAAACTATTACAGAGTCCGAAAATAGGAATGTAATAACTAAAAAGTCTTACAACAACTGAGTAACATGTACTGGCTACTTCCAGTGCAGAAAATAGTAATTGATCCATGGTTACTCACTTATTGTGAGATTCTTTATCGATTGCATTCCTTCCTCAAGATTTCATAGTGATTTCCCCTATTTCTTTATGAAGTAAGGGCCCCACTAATCCACCTTCCTCTCCCTCTATGCATCCTCTATATTCATAGAATGTAATGCCATTCTTCTCTCTACGACGGTTTATAATGTAGGCTGAGGGCATTGCATATATCAATCTAATGAGTTGTATTCCTTGTTCTCATCACTTGTAAAACAGAGGGTTACTGCTTAAAAAGGTGCCCTCTGAACTAGAGAGGAAAATAATAAATGCCTGTACAACAAGGTAGTTCAGATCCTGCTGTTCATTCCTGTACTGCTGTATAACTATCGCCATTAATGAAAAAAAGAGGAATAACATGTTTGGTGCAACTACTGTATAGAAAATTCCTTCTTCTGCATATGCTTCTCAGAGACAATGGTGGATAATGAGTGGAACTTGATTGGTTGGCTTTTTTTTTTAAAAAAATTTATTTGATGTGAAAAACACAAACAGCTATATAGTTGGATTTAATTTCTTAGTCTGTTGCCTCTGCTGCTATATAGATTCTTCATGTGTGGATGCTGATGCACTTTCTTTTTATAAGCTTTAGATCAAGATAATCTATAGAATTTTCTAGAAATATCCGATTTCGCCAAATCCACACACAAGCGCAATACTACTTCATGTTCTAAATATTTGAATTAAATGAAAGACTTATCTTAGTTTTAAATATAAAATCTCAATTCATTTTATTTTTTAAATTTAAATTTATTGTAAAAAAAGTGTTTGTTAGTTTCGTAAAATACTTTCCTTAATTATGAGTTTTGGAATTTGGAACTAGTCTTAAGTCTTAACCTTTAATTATATGCACTCAATAACTATAATTTACGGAAAAAAATATTACATTTAAAAAACAAAATTGATTATAATATTACCTTAGGATTAAAATAAACCATTTATCTAACTCTAATATTTGATCGCAGATGACTTGTAATATCAGCCAGGAAAAAAGGCTAAATTTTTCAATTAAAAAGATTATATTATATTTATTATAATTTTATAATTATTAATTAATTTAACCTACTTTTAGAATGGTTGCCAATGCCAGCCCAGTCTTTGTTTCCTGTAAAGTGGGATTTGCCAGCCGCGTCTTAGCTTTACAATTTCTAAATTGAAGGCTCAATACTTTCCCTCTTTAATTAAGGTATGAAATTAAAAATAAAAAGGGAGAATTACCCTCAAGTTCCAAGTAAGAGAATTAAATATAAAATTGTTTTAAACATTAACATTAAATATAAAATAGTCTCAAAGATTTATAAAATTACCATAAGATTCCAGGAATATCTGCTGAAATTGTAAATGAAGGCTGCTCAGGTTATTTGTCATTAACAAGCTGAGCAGTTATTCCTGGGACCTTATAGTAATTTTGTAAATCTTTGGAACCATTTTGTATTTAATGCTAATGTTTGAGACCGGTTTATATTTAATTAGCTTACTTGGGATCTAAGGGTAATTCTCCCCAATAAAAATTTTAAACTCCTAGTACTTGATTAATTAATTATTAATTAATGGGATTAAATTAAATTTACAAAGAGTTGGTCTTTTTTTAAAATATTATTTTCACCATTATTTTTGCAACGGCTAGTAGAAGAATCTAGACCCTCTGAAGGACGACGTGGTCCCCGCGGTGTCACGCGGTTGTTCGGTACCGTTTTCGCCTTTGAAGTCTTCAAAAGTTATCAACTTTACTTTATTACTCTAATACCCTTCCTTTTCTTTCCTTTCCATAAAATCAACACGTCCATATTCGACCGTTGCGACTTTTCCCACTCTCCCTCCTCCAACGGCTACGATCATCCCACCTGCCCTTTCTTTAAACCACGTGTACGCTCAAGATTCATTTACAACTGTAGCAAAAGCAAACTAATCCTACCAAATAACAGCTTGGACCCGGCTGTGCCTTCCTCTCCGCGTTTGCTTCCTTACACACTTTAGACAGTCAATACAGACCGTTAGATCAACCTCGAGATCATTTTGATTCTGTTTTTCTCTCATCTACGGCTGAAATCGCACTTCTCGCTTTTCTCCTTCTATAAAAACCCCTCAAGCCTCTCCTTCTTCACAGCTCAACTCAGATTGCATAACTTAGCACCATTGGTTAAGGTTGAACGTTCAGAACCCTCAGGCGCATTTGCTCTCTCTTTATATATATACAATCTCTGTTCTTAGGATTTATCTTATCTTTCTCTATCTCTACAATGGCGAGCTCCAGAATTGTGTTGATGCTAGTTGCTGCTTTGTTGGTGAGCTCGACAATGGCTCAACAATCTCCTGCATCTTCTCCGGCTAAATCTCCGACATCTGCTCCACGGAAGGCAATGGCTCCTTCTCCCATGGCGGCGACGCCATCTGCGAACTCACCGACTGCTTCTGTCCCGGCTGAGAGCGGATCTGCTACTGCTCCTTCTCCGGCCACTGCCAACTCTCCTTCTTCTCCTTCTCCGGCCACTACCAACTCTCCTCCTTCACCTCCTACGTCTCCCACCGAGTCACCTGCTTCCACTCCGGGCAACTCTCCGTCTATCGCCGCCACACCATCCGGATCGCCCGCAGTTGCTCCGGCTGCAAGCGGTGCCGTTTTGAACAGATTCAGCTTAACCGGATCTGCCGCCGTTGTGATTCTTGCCGCCGCTTTGTTGGCGTAGAGAGATTTTGGCGTAGCAGTTGAATCGATCGTACTGAGCTTTTTTTTTCCGTGTTTCCATTTTTACGGCGATACTATATATTCATTTAATTATTTTATTGTGTATTCTATTTTATTATTAGCGTGAATAATATTCTCTGTTTGGATTCTTTTCATTTAGTTACAATTTCCTTTTGTATTATTTATATATAATTTACTTTACAGCTTTTGACATCTTCGTGTGATTGGTGGTAAGGCATTAAGGTAGAATTGCATTTGGCAATCTTTTATTATTGTTCGTGCCTAATAAAATATATTAAATCATAATGAGTAATTAGAATCATCATTCAGGCTTGTGATATAGGATTTATTTGAAAATATTTAACTCTACATTCAACAGTATTTTTTTATAAAATGAGACAATCTCCTCCATATATTTACCTCGATTTGTGTACAAATACTTTTATACGGTTTTTTTAAACAGACCCATAAATTGTAAGTTGCGGGGGAAGGTCTATAACTGTGCACTTGTTTGGAAACACTTAAAACACTCAAAAGTACGTTTAACAGTGTTTTTCCATAAAATGAGATAATTTTCATCATATATTTACATCGGCTTACATGATAGAACTTATCTACCTCTTTTCCAAACTGGAACCATATTTCAATTTCAACTTGTTATTAGTTTAGAATTTTGAAGGTGCAAATACGCAAGGCAAAACGCACACTGTATGTAATAATTATAATTTAATGATTTTTTTAAAAAAAACCAGTACTTGTAATATTAAATTGTCAACAGATATATTACAGTGTGTAATTCATTTTTGATATTTTTTAAATGAAAAATTCATTAAAAAAATAGGATAAATATCTCCTATTGAAGATGATTGCATATATGTCGATGGGAATATCATGTTGCTTTAAACTCTAAACAAATTGAATGGATATTAATTTGATAGGATAAATTAAAATTGAACTCAAGGATTCATTTGGGGATGATTAAAATATTCAATGTTATTTATAATGAATATTTTGAAA
>JANTPZ010010298.1:0-11549 GCA_025593235.1 Vachellia pachyceras | reverse complement strand
TAACAATATCTGCTCCTTCTTCATGAAGAAGTCGGATGATATCAGAGAAGGAAAACTCACTATCCAACTCAGTTCTCAGAACAACTTGTAAGGCTATATCACCAACTTCATGGATCTCAAACCATGGTGGTGGTGATTTTGATGATCTCTGAACCATTTTTTCCCTTCGATTAATAATTGCAATGAGATTCTCCTTCTTCTCCTTCATTTTCTCCAACTTCATCTGTAACTTCTTGATGTGATTGGTTGCTTCCTCTAACTGATCAGGTAATGGAATGGCCTCCTGCATGACATATATCAGATTCGAACCAAAGTTCAATTAAATATTTTTTCTAGAATATGTATATCTATATTGATCAAGAGAATACAGTAAATACATTCAAATTTAAAAATCTAACTAATATACATAGAATAACGTTGATACTAATTAATAGGAGGATATTTGTTTCTATCAAGAAAAAAATTCACTTCAGCTTTCTCATCGTCTTTGCAGTTTCTCTTTAATTCAAACATTCCTCAATCAATTGAAAGCTTCTGAGGGTTTTTTTATGCATTTCACGTTTGGATCATTTAGAGTAGATTGAAAAACATATTTGATCCAATTATGACGAGAAAACTTTGTTATGCAACCATGTTTTTTTTTATTCACATACATACATATATATATATATAATACACAATATAGTTGTAATATCAGGCCTACTAATATATTCTAAACCCGAGTAAACAATTAAACCCTTGGAATTTAACATTAAACCAGTCTGAACAGTTAAATATCTCTGCTAAATAACTCACATTTCTTTGAAGATTTAAAATGGTAAGGTTCGTCGGCAAAAAAATGGTAAGTTTCGACCGATGCATGGTACAGATTGCATAAATAATAACTTAAGAAAGAGGAAGATAATGATGATAAATTTAGGGGAAATTAAGAGATGAAACCCTTGGAGTTTGATGAGGAGGAACAAGAGATTTGAGCTTGGAGTAGAGAGCCTTCATTTGATATCTCCGATTCCTCTCGATGAATTTTCTGTCAGTAGTTCTAGATGATGAACTATGGTTTTCCTCCATCAATATCGCCGATCAGTGATTAATGCAGTTCATGAGATATATATATATATATATATATAATATCCATCCCTCTCATAAAAGAAATTATGCTTCTCAGATAATATAAATTATTAGATGTCTCTTTTCAGTGATATTTTGAATGAATTGTCAGAAACTTTAAGAAAAGCAAACTACATATTAATCACTAGATGCTACTGATAAAGTTTTCCTGATAATAGGCTAGTGGGGCTCAATTATTTTGATATTGTGTCTTTTGCCTGTTTCTTTTCGACAAGACATGGCATCTCGTGTTTCAATGTACGTACTTACAATTATTTAGGGTTGTGATGTAAGTACGTATGCGAAGGAAAAATAAAATTTGTAATTAACTTGTGTGAATGATATATATGCTTGGAGTGGCACCTCATAAAATTTTTTTTTAGAGAATTGTTCGGGGTTCATGCATGTATAAAAAAGACCAATGAATACACTAACGAGATAGGTAGATCAAGTTGTTTGAAGTCTAGTGAAAAAGAGTAGAGGAAAACTTAAAAGGATGCTCCCTGGTTCATTAAGTAAGATCTCTTAGTTAATGTCATGAGCCTAACACTAGAAGTCTTTCAACAAGACTTAAAAACTAGAAATAACAACTCATACTTGAGATTAATAATAGCCGGGCAGAAACAACTCTCTTACCGCACTACCAGAAAAATGTCATTTAGTGACGAAAAAATCCATCTCTAAATAGTTATTTCCATCAGAAAATTTTCATTTAACGACGGAAAATATTAGCGACCCTCATTTTAGTGATGAAAAATAGCCATTTAGCGACGGATTTTCCGTGGCTAAATGATATTTTTCTAGATGTAAGGTTACAATACACCATAAATTACAATGTATAAAAGATGCTATTGGAATATGGGCATGATCTCCTTTTGATGGATGAGGCCCAATACCCATATGTTGGGACAGATTTGTTAACAAGCATTCTCGTGGATAAATGGAAATTTTTTCAAAAAAAGTATTAAATTTGAACACATGCGAGAACAATTCTAGAGAAAGTGAGCAGTTATTATTATTTAAATTTTTTATGTGAATAATAAATAGAGGGATTATCCCTCAAAAGACTATAATCACATACGGAGAAACAAATGGGACTTACTTTCTCTCTGACACAAGTGTGCGAGTGAGGCAAAGAAGAAGAAGAGAAAGACAGAGTCTAACAAGCTAACGAATTGCTAACCATAGAATAACAGATTAACTAGATCTAATTAACAATTGTAACTGAACCAAACTTAGCCATTTTCTTTTGTACACGCTGTCACTCTCTCTTTCTGAAAACTCTCTCCCTTTCTAAAGTGCTTTTGCTGTGTGTTTATATTTTGGATCTAAATCTATGATCCTTAATACGTATAGGTGTGGGTATCTGGAGACATCAAGTAAAAATGTGCAGGTATGCCCAATTACTTGCAAATACAAATCACATGCACTCATAGTCATAGAAACGACTACAATAACATGGCAGGATGGCTAAAATGGGTTGATGAGAGACTCGTTTTCTTCTGTTGCATATCATCCAACATCATCGTCGTCGTCATCATTTTTGTTCATAAACATACCTTTACATTTTAAATTGTCATTAATTTACGGCTTGAAATGACCAAAATACAAACTTGAAATGTCCAAACTTGAAATTAAAGGGTTAAGATGCATTTAGCATCATGAAATATTTTTCGCATCCTAAAGTATTTGTCGTGTATTTAACACGTCGAAGTATTTTTTTAGATGCTTCCATAATTCTGTCTTGACATCGGATCACCAAAAAATATTTTAAGATACCGAACGTACCTAAAAAATATTTTAATGTGGCAAATTATATGTTGTTCAGTCATTATCCACATCAGCTCTAATGAATAGATGATAAACATACAAGAAGCCAGTAAAAAAAAGAGCATGAATAGTATTGAAAATGAGGTGAAACCATAAGGAATCACATTAATTTTCTTATTTTATGATATGAGTTCCAGTGCTTACTTTCTCCCTCATACGAGACAAAAAAATTATTTAAATTTATTTATTTAAGTAAGGTGAGATTTTTGGTATGGGGGAACAGCTTCCTTATTCGGAATATAAATTATTATTTTATATTCAATTAGTTTTCAACTTGATTCTCCAGGAAAAAAACTAAGTCTGAGATCAAATATCTTTAAGAGACCATTCCTCCTTTCTTCTGGATCACTTAAATGTTTATATTTAATTGATCATAATGTATTATTTACTTTCAAGTGTACAATATTGTGCTAATGTATTATTCTCTACGGAATATGTCAAACAAATATATTTTTAAGAATGACATTATCTCATATGTTCTTAAAATTATTAGCATTTTAACAAATACTACATCATGACATCCTTTTTCCATTAATCTTGTGCAATATCAATGTTCCCTGCATCATCTATTTTTCAAAGAATGATCGGATTTTTTAAATTTTGTTTTGTTTCAATTAAAGAAAAAGTTAGATAAGGAATGATATCTACTGTTTATGAGTTAAAGAATGGCTTTGATTTTTTAAGTTTCATGTTTTAATGCATGTGCTTTTATTCTGGAAACAATCTCGTGTGCAGCAAATATAAAAATCTGCTCCGTTGTTTTCATCCCTGTATTAAAAATCATATTTAATTATGTAATCTTATTTTTAAAACTAAAGATATAAATATACTACAGAGAAAGCTACACACTTACATATAATTATAAAACTAAAAATGTTATAATGTATTGTCACCGTTAGGAAAGAACTTTTTCTTAAAAAAGCTACACACCCACACAATTCTAGAAAGAAAGAAAAAAGAAATTTATTTCTTTTTTTTGACCTGGAAATTTATTTCTTATTAGTCCTTGAATGTGGCTATTTTCTAGCTATTTAAATATTAGGTTCAAATGTTACTGTGTATAGTTCTGGTTACAGAAAACGTCAAAAGGACAACATGATGAAAGTGATAAAAAAGATTATTCTTCATAAAGTGGCTTTGGAACTTTGTTTCTCCTCCACATATATGGAGAAAGAGATTGAACAAACAGGAGGAAGGAAATCAAACGCGTATCGCTTTTGTAAAAGTATAACATGATTTAGAGTTTAATTAAATTAAATTAAGAACTCAATATCAGTATTTGAAAAAAAAATTATACGGAGATAAACTATATTTATGTATAAGAATTTATGAGAAAGACTAGGGATGTTTATGTAGCCTGCTAGCCTTATCCATTTTAGATTGGCTAGCCACGCATGCTGCCTTATCCATATATAATTTTCGGGCAAACATACTTTTTGTCTTTACAGTTTATCATATCTTGGTTTCGATTATTAAAGTTTAAAAGGGATAGTTTTTATCTATTAAATTCACCTTGTATAAAATTGTTAATTCATGTGGTTTTAAAAAGTTATAAACATAATGTTAACATCATAAATTTTGATATGTCCTTGACTTCATTAATAATGGTAAAACGGCTTAATAATTGAGTAAAATAACATGAAAACATTTCTATATGATATGTCCATGTAAGTTTAAGCTTATTTATTTGTTTTTTATTTTCTTGTTTTGTATTTTTATCTTTATTGGTTTTAGTTTCTAAAATTTCATAATGATTTAGATGTTTAGTAACATTAATTAATACCATTAAGTTTATGGACCACAACAAAAGTCCATTCAAAATGTATGAATCAAAATTAAAATTCGTTTAAAATATATGGACCAAAACTAAAATTGGTTAGAAGTAGAAGAACCTTTTAAAATTATAGGGATTAACAGTTTTAGATAGAGTAAACTTGAGTGACCAAAACTACTACATTTAAACTTAATGGTCAAAAACCCAAATCAAAGTAAATTTTAGGGACAAAAAATGTGTTTAACCCATAATTTTGTTCAAAAGGATATAATATATCTGTGTCCATGTTCTAGTAAGGATATTGCGTTAGGATGTATTGTTCCGTTTTTGATCATGAATTATATGAATCATTACTATTTCTAAGAGACAAAAGCCTTGTGCAAATTGATCAGATGACTGGGTGCTTTCTAGAAGAAATTTATTATCATGTTTGAATTAACGGTGGAAACTAATTTTCTAATATGATTTAAGGTTTACAAAATAAATATGTGAGAGAAGTTTTTATTTCAAATTGCGTGAATGTGATTTTGTAACGCTACTGCATGTTCACATTAACGTTGGTAAAACACGTTCACGCAAGTAGAGATTAAATTCATTTCACATACTTAAATTGGAAAAGTAACTTCCACTGCTAATTGATGAGCCTGTTTGGAAAAGTGATGGAAAGTGCTTTTATGATTTACAAGGTAAATATATGAAAGGGATTATCTCGATTTGTAGAAAAACATTATTGGACATATTTTTAGGGAGGTCAAATATTCTCCCAAACAGGCACGAAATCATCCATCCTTTCTAATTAAAAATGTTCTTATTTACTGCTTCCTCTAGTCTTATTGTAAGTATTAATAACAAATTTAAGTAAACTAATTTAGTTATTTCTCCTAAAATATAAAAAATTACCCTCAATTTAGCAAATTGATTGGTTAATTAGTTTGGGATTTTAGATGAACAAATTAATCCTTCAAATAAAACATTTTATATTATGAAATATACAAGTATCCTTATAAATAGGACCGAAGAGCAAGGTTCCTAGGAAACTTGAACCATGGTGCAATGCATATTATGAAGTTTCTCGAGCAAATCAATGGGTAATATGGATGCTATTGGCTTCACATTTGTCTTTGGCACCATCCTCCTCATATCAGAATGGATTATTGATTAAACACAAGTGGTTGAAGTGTTACTTCCACGGGGAACTAACCACTTTGATTGCATGTACCTTTGCTTCCTCCATGGTCCCATGTTCATTTTATTTCCTTCATGCATCTTTTCGCTGCCCTTCACATTGTCTTTATTAGGGTTCTTAATCTTTCTGCTTTTCCACAAACACAACCGGCAGCAGCCGGACTAACCGGTTGTACTTCTCGCTCGCCCTCGCCATCTCGAACTCAGCCCGGAGATTAAGCTCGACGATCACCCTAATCGCCTCCCCTTTCTTTGAGCTTGTTCTGCCTACCACATCCACAAAATTGTGCTCCCCTACACATCGTTTTAAGGCTAATGGTTCGTAAACTTTTCATGTGAAGTTATTTACGACATCTAATTAAGGACTTGTACACGGCACAGGATATACTAAGGATCTTAAAATTAACATAAATTCTCCTCAAAAGTCAGAATTGGCCGTCAAATTTTCATCCTTACTATAAAATTGGGTAGGTGGCTCATGTTGTTATATGCATTGTGCAAAATTAATAAAGGAATGAATCAACTACCATGTGTTCTTAAATGTAAAAGTTGGGTTTTTTTTAAAAAAAAATGTAACAGAATAATCTACTTTGTTTTTTAAATTTATAATTTTTTTAAAATTATCTCTATTAATTATAAAGAGGTTTCTATCAAAAGATAGTTTCCAATGCAAATAATTAAAATATAATTGAAGGAAGTCAATACACATTTTTTATAAATAATTAACTTAAATAATTTCATTAATTGGATATTTATCTAACTCATGTATTCAAGATTGGAGGGAGTAATAAATAGTGAATATATTATATATTTGCTATCTTATATATTGCTTTTTAAGTAGTAGTCAATAAATCAACATTAAGAAGAAGCTTTCAAAGTTCGGCAACTACTGAGGTCAATTTTTTTTCTCTCTCCTCGTGAGAGTTAGCTACCATGGTTATCATCACCCTTCTATTATTCCCATTTGTGGCGTCTGTGACTTATTCATGTATTCTCTGGCTGTATATAATGCTAATTCATGCTGTGCAAGATTATTAGCTCAGAACATATTCACATTGAATTCCTTCTTTTCTATCTTGGTATCAGAGCAAATGGCCAACTTGTCTTCTTCCTCTTCCTCCAGTGTTGAAACAGCTTCCTTAGCTGCTCCCAAAACGTACTCCCTATTCAGCTTCTCAAGCCAGAGCTCAACGATCAAGCTGGATCGCTCCAACTTCTTGGTATGGGAGTCCATCATTCTACCATTAATCGAAGGTAATAGACTCGAGGATCATATCAGTCGTGCTTCTATGGCTCCACCCAAGTTTGTACTGATGCAGCAGGTCCAAAGCTTAATCCCGAGTTCAGTAAATGGTTCACTGTCGATCGACTCCTTGTTTGATGGCTTCGCAACACTATGACTCAAGATGTGGCAACTCCACTGCTCCACTACCAGACAACAAAAGACATCTGGCATGCTGCTTGCGAACTGACATGTGCATCGACAAAAGCTCGTATCACGATGATAAAGAACGAGCACCACAGTACTTGTAAGCATACGTCATCAATGGAAGAATACCTTGCCAAAGTGAAAGGCTTCTCTTATGCACTGGCTCTTACTGGATCCCCAATAGCAACTGACAACCTGATTTTGCACACTCTCAACAGGCTAGACGCCTAATATAATGCTATTGTCGTCAAATTGGTTGACACGCCTGACCTAAGCTGGATAGAAACTTAGGCAGCTCTTATTGCGTTTGAGACTCATCTAAACCAACTCAACCACTTCTCCACACTGAGTATTTAGCTCTCTGTCAACAATGCTCAGCTTGATACTACTACAGGTGATCACTATACTACTCGTCCTAGACCGTGGCGAAATGGTCCTCGCAATCCTCGAGGAACTGTTGGTCGCTTTCGAGGGCGATGCGATGGTAAACCATTTTGTGTGCACTATCAATGGCCAGGACACACCTTCACTACATGCTACTATCAAGATGATTGTCCCTTACAGTCACAATCAAGTTATCACTCCGCCCCTCAGGCACATTATGCTAGCCAAGACTCAATAATAGATCCAACGTGGTTTATGGACAGTGGAGCTAATTACCATGTTATTTCATATCCTGAGCAACTCGAGCACTTCCATCCCATTGGTAAGTCACACCTCACGACTTGAACTGGTGAATAGAGTCCCATATTAGGTACAGGCTCCACTATTCTCTCTAACCTACGTCTTAATGATACTTTGTTTGTTCCATCGGCAAACAAGAAATTGATAAGTGTTCATAGACTAACCAATAACAATCCTGTTAGTGTTACTTTTACTGATCAAAGTTGCATTGTGAAGGACTTGATTACGACCAAGCTCATACTGCAAAGGACACCCAAGGGAGGACTCTATCCAGTAATGGAAAAGCAGCCACTCAACGATCAACCTAAAGCCTATGCTGCAAACGCCATTCACTCATAGTCAGAGTTCATTCGATGGCACAATTCCTTAGGACACCCTAGTACCCAGATTTTGAATCAAGTGTTACGTAAATGTAATCTCCCAAATCTGTTGACCAATGATAAATTTATATTTGAAGTGTGTCAATTAGGAAAGTCAAAACAATTGCCATTTCGTAAATCTCTTTCTCAATCACAGCACCCATTCGAATTAATCCACACCGATCTGTGGGGACCAACACCAATACACTCCTCCGGAGGACATAGATTTTATGTGTATTTTCTAGATGATTACAGTCGCTACACTTGGCTGTATCCACTAAAGCACAAAGGCGAAACTCTTAATACTTTCAAACACTTCAACGTTTTTGTTGAGAATCAGTTTAATACCAAAATCAAAATCATACGATGCGACAATGGATCTGAATTTAAACCTTTGATTCCTATAGCACAAGATGAAGGAATTCAAATCCATTATACCTGTCCCTACACTTCTCCTCAAAATGGAAGAGCCGAGCGAAAGCATTGGCACATTGTAGAAATGGGATTAACATTGCTTGCACATGCTTAAATGCCTTTGAAGTATTGGGTTGAAGCATTTCAAATGGCTGTGTTTTCTATTAATCGTTTGCCGAGGCCAGTGCTACATGGACAAACGCCTTTGTTTCTACTCAAGGGAACAAAGCCAAATTACACTGAGCTTAAGCCTTTCGGTTGTGCATGTTATTCATGCCTACTGCCATATAATGATCACAGACTTGAGTTTCGCAGCAAGAAATGTGTGTTTCTAGGTGTACCAGTTCTGCAGAAGGGATTCAAGTGCTTGAGTGACTCGGGTAGAGTTTTTGTTTCCATACATGTAATATTTGACACCTTTATGTTTCCTTTTGCCTCAGGATTCTCTAAGAGCAAATCTCAGCTTAAAGATAAAAGCAATATGTCTCTACTTATCAACGTACTACAAAAGAACTGTTCTCCGCTGACCGATAGTACCATCATCATACAACATGAGATTGAACAGAGTGCATCGTAACTATCATGATCTGGTTAGGCAGCAACATCTCCTCTTGGCACAGAAAGCACTTGCCAACCAGTGGTGGCATCTCTTGGACCAGCACCACCAAATACCACTCAGCCCATAATTGAAGATTGTCCACCTGAGCCCATCAACAACCATCCAATGGTCACACGGGCTAAAGATGGGATAGTGAAGCCCAAATACCCATATGTGGGTCTATTACAAATGGAGACATCTGCTGTTCTAAACAAAGGTTCTAAACCTAGTTCTGTCTCTACTGCTCTTCTATCTCCGAAGTGGCTACAAGCGATGGAGACTGAGTTTGATGCACTAACTTTCAATCGAACCTAGACTCTTGTGCCGTATGCTGGACAGAAGCTCATTGACAGTAAATGGGTATTCAAGACTAAATTTCGTGCCGATGGATCTTTTCTCAAACACAAAGTGAGACTGGTGGCTAAAGGATTCCAGTTAACTCCGGGAATAGATTTTGGAGAAACCTTTAGTCCCGTTGTTAAGACAACAACCATTCGTGTTGTTCTAACACTGGTTGTCACCTTCAATTGGGAGATCTGACAACTGAACGTCAATAATGTGTTTGTCAACGGCTACCTTCAAGAAGATGTGTATATGTGACAGCCGAAGGGTTTTGTGGATTCCAAATGACTCACACACATTTTAAGTTATTCAAAGCCTTATATGGATTACGACAAGCTCCACAAGCTTGGTTCGATCGTTTACGTCTCACTCTCTTAAGTTGGGGTTTCTATAATACAAAGAGTGATATCTCGTTGTTCATGCTTCAGACTTCAAAATTAATTGTTCTAATTCTGGTATATATCGATGATATACTGGTAACTGGAAACAATTCTATGTTTGTAAACAAATTTATTAGAAAGTTAGACAAAGCTTTCTCATTGAAGGACTTGGGGCCTCTATACTATTTTCTTGGTTTAGAAGTGTCTCGTAACAGTAAGGTCATTTACCTAAACCAGGCCAAGTACACGATTGATTTGTTGAAGAAATTTTGCATGAGTGACTGTGCCCCTGTATCTACTCCCATGGTGACTAATAGAATGCTAACTTCTATAGATGGTGAACCATTGAAAACCCCCACTTCTTTACAGTACTTGACAACCACTCGTCCAGATATCTCTTATGCAGTGATCAAACTTAGTCAATTTCTATCTAAGCCAAGAACCAGTCATTCGCAAGCAATAAAGAGTATGTTTAGGTATCTAAAAGGTACCTAAGTCTTGGACTGTATATTAAGCTATGTAAAAGTCTTTAGCTATTTGCCTATACTGATGCAGATTGGGCATGTGATACTGAGGATAGAAGGTCTCTTGCTGGAATGTGTGTCTTTCTGGACAATGCATTGGTTTCTTGGTCCTCAAAGAAACAAAAGACTATGTCCAGGTCTAGTGCTGAGTCTGAATATAGGTCCCTAGCTGATGGATCAGCTGAGATTAAATGGTTGAGTTCCTTGTTGTCTGAAGTTAGTCTGTTCTTTAGAAGACCAGCAGTAATGTGGTGTGACAATCTGAGTGCAAGAGCATTAGCTTCAAATCTAGTGCACCATGCTAGAAGTAAACATATTGAGATTGATATGCATTTCATTAGAGACTTGGTTCAATCAAAATTTATTGACATTAGATATGTCCCTTCAAAGCTTCAAGTCGTGAATTGCTTCACAAAACTTTCAACTCAGTTTCTTTAAGCACAAACTTGGTTTGGCCATGGCACCCTCTCGTTTAAGGGGGAGTGTTAAATCATAATGTTGTATTAGGGGTATTCTTGTATTTGTGTGAAGGAATATTTTTATGTTGTACATTAGGTAGACATGGCTGAATTGTATAGGTTCTATTATTCCCACTTGCTGCGTCTGTAACTGACTCATGTATTCTCTGACTGTATATAATGCTAATTCATGCTGAGCAAGATTATTAGCTCAGAACATATTCATCTTGAAATTCCTTCTTTTCTATCTCGAAAAAAGAGAGCAGGATGCATTGTTGTACACTGCAACATTGCGGCTATGTGAGAATTGAGGAGCTTGAAGTGACAAATGATAAAGATGGGGTACCGAAACACAGTGTAGGACAAGTGAAAAATGGATCCGGAAAAGAAAGGTGAATTAAAAGTGAATCTGATATGGGGGAAGAATGAGCAGCGGACAATACATGGTGGAGTGCTCGTAGGGAA